>QGSO01000606.1:739492-769496 GCA_011037825.1 Carya cathayensis
CTCACGTACACACACAGCAGCTCACTCACGGCTGGAATGCATGGAAAGCAACCAGCACATGCAGAAAGTGCAACCCATGGCAGAACCAAGCACATGAGAGTTTCGGTCATTCCAGATCAGAGGCCAGCACTTTCTGGATTTCTCTGCAGTTTAAAAGAACAGACGGACGTGTGGGCAGGGGGAGTTTTTAGTTTTTTTTCTTTCCTGTATTTTCTTTCTTTCAGTCGGCAGCTTCCTTCGGTTTCATTTTTTTTCTGCTGGTTTTTAGTTCTCTTTAGTTTTTGGGAGGACAGCGTGTTCCTCCCCTAGACTTTCTTTTCATTTTTTTTGCTTACTGTTTTTTTTCGTTTGGCGTTTTGACTATTCTTCAGTTTAGCATTTGGATTTCTTTTGAGTTGGTCTTTATCTCTTTTTCTTTCGTTTAGCATTTATTTTATTTATTCTTCTTTTCGTTTTCGGCGTCTGGAGTTGAGTTTTATTTCTTAGTTTTTTTAGACGGAACTTTAGCTTCATTTTCTGTTTTGGCTGGGACGGAACTCTGTCTCTTGCTTGGCAGTTTGTTCTTCATTTCACTCGGCTGGTTAGATATATCCGGAACTAGTTTTTACTTTGCTTAGTTTTTCGTATCAGACTGGACGGGGCTCCCTCTCTCTCATTTTTATCATTTTGTTATTTTTAGCTTGCTGGAAGGTTACAGACCGGAGAGAACCTGGAAGGGGGAGGTGGCTGGTTTATATTTCAAGTGCTTTTATTTTTACGTTTCAGATTGGATGGGGAGGTTTTTTTTCTCGTTTTCATTTTGGGAGTTTTATTTTTTTTAGTTTTCTTTCTTCGTTCTGCGTTTGCAGACCTGGAGCTTTTACTTTCAGTTAGCTCTTTCATGTACGTGAGGAAGACTTGTTCTTCATTTTATTTTTCTCTTGGTCAGTTTATTTTCAGACGCAGGACGGAACCAGGAATCTTCTTTTCGTTTAAGTTCTTGTTTACGTAGAGCAGCACCATTCCCACTTCGTTTTATTTTCCTAAACTTTTCTTGGAGTTGCAATTTATTTTTCTTGGGTGAGAACGTTCAGATCATACAGTATGATTTTCTCTTTATTCCTTAGACTTTTATTTCAGTTTTAGCTTTAGTTATTTGGCTGTGGCATTCTTCTTGGTTAATTTTTGGCTTTTGGCTCATTTTTATTTTGGATTTCTTTTGCTTTCAGATTTTGTCACCTTAGACTTATTTTTATTGCTAGAAATATCATGTGTAACTAATTTCTAAAGCTTGGGTTGTGGAATGAGATTTAATTTATTTTAGATTCTAGTTTGATGCAATATTTTGTTGTTGAATGTTGATTTCACTAAGTTACTAGTCGGATTCAAATGGAAAATAGATTGCGGCTCTTGCTCTTGTTTTGTTGTTGACATAAGGCACAACAAAAGCTTGCATTTATCAAGGCCTCTTTCGATTGATTATGAATATAAATTTGGCTAGTAAATTAGAGAATTTCTTGAGAAAATATTGCAAAAACATGAGCTTAATTTTTATCTTCCGAATATCAATTCCTTGACTGGATTGTTAATCGAGAAATTATCTAGAATCCGAAATAAAAAGAATCTCAAACCCAACCCAAGTGTTTGTTTTATTGTTTCTTGCAAGTTTAATTCATTTGCTACACACTTTCTCTAAGTCTCTTAGTTTTGGTAATTTTAGAAATATAGATCCACATCAATTTTCATCTTTCATAATCGATACATCTTTTACACCAAGAAAATCTCACAAACGCTTTGATAATCCCTTTGTCCCTGTGAATTCGATCTTGGGACTTACCCTTGTATTACTTTGACAGCTTCTACGCTTGGAAGACAATATTATAAACTGCCTACAATGATTCCGATTGGGCCAGCTGTCCCACCACTCGTCGCTCCACCGCCGGCTACTTTATTCAACTTGGATCCAGTCCCATCTCCTGGCGTACAAAAAAACAGACTACAGTGGCCCGTTCCTCTGCTGAAGCCGAATATCGTGCCATGGCCGTTACCACTTGTAAACTTAATTGGTTGAAACAGCTTCTCACTGATCTTGGTGTCTCTCACTCAGCGCCTTTCAATCTCCATTGTGACAATCAATCTGCTCTACATATTGCTCATAATCCTGTGTTCCATGAGCGTACTAAACATATTGAGATTGACTGCCATATTGTTCGTGATAAAATCCGGTCCGGCCTCCTTACCGCCATTCACACACCCTCTCATGAGCAAGTTGCCGACATATTCACCAAAGCATTAGGCCGGGATCTCATCCATCACTTTCTATCCAAGTTGGGCATTACGGACCTCCATGCGCCAACTTGAGGGGGCATATTGACAGATCACTTTCCAAATCAAGCAACAATCTTCTCCTTCTTTGTAACAACATGATTTTAGGAAATTAGCATTTACTTTGTAATTACCATATTCAATTAGTTACCTTAGATAGACTCATTCTTGTATCTATTTATTCAAACAATGTCTCAATGTAAAATTTAAGTAATTGAAATACAAAAGTTTGTATTCTTGACAGAGAGTTTCCGTGAGGTGCTCGTTGAAATCTTCTCTCATGCGAGACCTGACCCAAGGGCCAGATCTGACCCAGTCTCGGCTTGGAATATTGGGGGGTTAGCATGGATTTTTTATTGACCTTTTGAACCCACCGCAAGGCCACATAATTGTTTTAATAAAATAAGACAAAAATAAAAAGAAAGTAAAAGGCATACAGCTCGCATTTTTGGTCAACAAGCTTATCAAGTTCAACAAGTGGGTAGGGTTAGAGTTTGTTTTACTAGTTTTTTCTTGTAACAACAGTACCAATCACTGCATAATTCACCGGAGCAATCACGTGAGGCATTAAAACATCTCAAACGGTAAAGATCATCAAAAAAGATAATCAATACAGATGGATATATCTTTGACGATATCCGGCATTAATTGGTGTTATCCTCTCTCTAACAACACGGAGGCATTATCTAGCCTACATTTTTGTGTGCCTCTATAAGATTTATCGGATGCATTACGGGTTCGTGGGATTCACTACGATTGACCGATAAGTACTAAGTATCCATTCCAACCATCAACGTAAAAAATGCGAACAATATGTTGCACAATTCAAAAAGCTTATGTAAGAGAACCGATGAAATCTTATCAATGAACAATAAAAATAAAAAAAGGGTTGGGTTCTTAAAAGTGTAGCTGTACCCCATACCCTTCTTCCACCATCGAGAACGGAGAGTTTCCGTGAGATGCTCGTTGACATCTTCTCTGATGCGAGACCTGACCCAAGGGCCAGATCTCACCCAGTCTCGGCTTGGAATATTGGGGGGTTAGCATGGATTATTTATTGACCTTTTGAACCCACCGCAAGGACACATAATTATTTTAATTAAATAAGACAAAAATAAAGAAAAAGTAAAAGGCATACAGCTTGCATTTCTGGTCAAGAAGCTTATCAAGTTCCGCAAGTGGGTTGGGTTAGAGTTTGTTTTACTAGTATTTTCCTGTAACAACAGTAGCAATCACTACATAACTCACCGGACCAATCACGTGAGGCCATAAAACATCTCAAACAGCAAAGATCATAAGAAAAGATTCGTTCGTTTTCCTTAAACTTGTAGAAACACCATTGTTACAAACGTCTTTCACCACCACCAATTTCAGGGACCTCTGCAAGAAATAAAAGGGTGGCACCGGGTGCCCGGTTGTTCTCCGATGCCTAAGTTAGATGAATCATCTTAGTTTGTATATAGGAATGACTGAATTAAAATGACAGAGTTAGCTCAGTATTATTTATATGAGGGACGTCATGAAGATAATCAATACAGATGGATATATCTTTGATTATATTCGGCATTAATTGCGCTATCGTCTCCCTAATAACACGGAGGCATTATCTAGCCTACATTGTTGTGTGCCTCTGTTTGGTTTATTGGATGCACGGGTTCTTGGGAATTAACTACGATGGACGGATAAGTACTAAATATCCATTCCAACCATCAAAATGAAGAAAGAGAAAATTGGGTAGCAAAATTGAAAAAGGTTATCTAAGAGAAGCATTGAAACGTTATCAATGAACAATAAAAATAAAAAAAGCATTGGGTTCTTAAAAGTGTAGCTGTACCCCATACCCTTCTTCCACCGTTGAGAACGGAGAGTTTCCGTGAGATGCTCGTTGACATCTTCTCTGATGCGAGACCTGACACAAGGGCCAGATCTGACCCAGCCTCAGCTTGGAATATTTGGGGGGTTGGCATGGATTATTTATTGACATTTTGAACCCACCGCAAGGCCACATAATTTTTTTAATAAAATAAGACAAAAATAAAGAGAAAATAAAAGGCATACAGTTCGCATTTTTGGTCAATAAGCTTATGAAGTTCAACAAGTGGGTAGGGTTAGAGTTTGTTTTACTAGTATTTTCTTGTAACAACAGTAGCAATCGCTGCATAACTCACCGGAGCAATCACGTGAGGCCGTAAAACATCTCAAACAGCTGAGATCATAAAAAAATATTCGTTCTTTTTCCTGAAACTTGTAGCAACAGCAATGTTACAAACGTGTTTCACACCACCAACTTCACGGAGCTCTGCAAGAAATAAAAGGGTGGCACCGGGTGCCCGGTTGTTCTCCGATGCCTAAGTTAGATGAATGATCTTAGTTTGTATATACGAATGACTGAATTAAAATGACAGAGTTAGCTCAGTGTTATTTATATGAGGGACGTCATGAAGATAATCAATACAGATGGATATATCTTAGATTATATTCGGCATTAATTGTGCTATCGTCTCCCTAATAACACGGAGGCATTATCTTGCCTACATTGTTGTGTGCCACTGTTTGGTTTATTGAATCCATAACGAGTTCTTGGGAATTAACTACGATGGACGGATAAGTACTAAATATCCATTCCAACCATCAAAATCAAGAATGAGAAAATTGGGTAGCAAAATTGAAAAAGGTTATATAAGAGAAGCAATGAAACATTATCAATGAACAATAAAAATAAAAAAATCTTTGGGTTCTTAAAAGTGTAGCTGTACCCCATACGCTTCTTCCACCGTCGAGAACGGAGAGTTTCCGTGAGATGCTCGTTGACATCTTCTCTGATGCAAGACCTGACACAAGGGCCAGATTTGACCCAGTCTCAGCTTGGAATATTAGGGGGTTGGCATGGATTATTTATTGACATTTTGAACCCACCGCAAGGTCACATAATTGTTTTAATAAAATAAGACAAAAATAAAGAGAAAGTAAAAGGCATACTGCTCGCATTTTTCGTCAAGAAGCTTATCAAGTTCCGCAAGTGGGATGGGTTAGAGTTTGTTTTACTTCTATTTTCTTGTAACAACAGTAACAATCACTACATAACTCACCGGACCAATCACGTGAGGCCATAAAACATCTCAAACAACAAAGATCATAAAAAAAGATTCGTTCTATTTACTTAAACTTGTAGAAACACCATTGTTATGAACGTGTTTTACACCGCCAACTTCACGGCCCTCTGCAAGAAATAAAAGGGTGGCACCGGGTGCCCGGTTGTTCTCCAATGCCAAAGTTAGATTAATGATCTTAGCTTGTATATATGAATGACTGAATTAAAATGACAGAGTTAGCTTATTGTTATTTATAAGGGTGCCGTTGTGAAGATAATCAATACAGATGGATATGTCTTTGATGATATTCGGCATTAATTGGTGTTATCCTCTCCCTAACAACACGGAGGCATTATCTAGCCCACATTTTTGTGTGCCTCTATAAGATTTATCAGATGCGTTACGGGTTCTTGGGATTCACTACGATTGACCGATAAGTAGTAAATATCCAATCCAACCATCAACACAAAAAATGAGAAAAATATGTTGCACAATTGAAAAAGCTTATCTAAGAGAAGTGATGAAACCTTATCAACGAACAATAAAAATAACAAAAGCGTTGGGTTCTTAAAAGTGTAGCTGTACCCCATACCCTTCTTCCACCGTCGAGAACAGAGAGTTTCTGTGAGATGCTCGTTGACATCTTCTCTGATGCAAGACCTGACCCAAGGGCCAGATCTGACACAGTCTCGGCTTGGAATATTGGGGGGTTAGCATGGATTACTTATTGACCTTTTGAACCCACCGCAAGGCCGCATAATTGTTTTAATAAAATATTACAAAAATAAAGAGAAAGTAAAAGGCATACAGCTCGCATTTTTTGTCAAGAAGCTTATCAAGTTCCGCAAGTGGGTTGGGTTAGAGTTTGTTTTACTAGTATTTTCTTGTAACAACAGTAGCAATCACTACATAACTCACCGGAGCAATCAAGCGAGGCCATAAAACATCTCAAACAACAAAGATCATAAAAAAAGATTCGTTCTTTTTCCTTAAACTTGTAGAAACACCATTGTTACAAACATGTTTCACACCATCAACTTCACGGACCTGTACAAGAAATAAAAGGGTGGAACCGGGTGCCCGGTTGTTCTCCGACGCCAAAGTTAGATTAATGATCTTAGTTTGTTTATATGAATGACTGAATTAAAATGAGAGATTTAGCTCAGTGTTACATATAAGAGGGTCGTCATGAAGATAATTATCTTTGATTATATTCGGCATTAATTGTGCTATCGTCTCCCTAATAACACGGAGGCATTATCTATGCTACATTGTTGTGTGCCTCTATTTGGTTTAATTGATGCATAACGGGTTCTTGGGAATTAACTACGATGGACGGATAAGTACTAAATATCCATTCCAACCATCAAAATCAAGAATGAGAAAAATGGGTAGCAAAATTGAAAAAGGTTATCTCAGAGAAGCAGTGAAACGTTATCAATGAACAATTAAAATTAAAAAAGCTTTGGGTTCTTAAAAGTGTAGCTGTACCCCATACCCTTCTTCCACCGTCAAGAACGGAGAGTTTCCGTGAGATGCTCGTTGACATCTTCTCTGATGCGAGACCTGACCGAAGGGCCAGATCTGACCCAGTCTCGGCTTGGAATATTGGGGGGTTAGCATGGATTATTTATTGACCTTTTGAACCCACCGCAAGGCCACATAATTGTTTTAATAAAATAAGACAAAAATAAAGAGAAAGTAAAAGGCAAACAGCTCGCATTTTTGGTCAAGAAGCTTATCAAGTTCCGCAAGTAGGTTGGGTTAGAGTTTGTGTTACTAGTATTTTCTTGTAACAACAGTAGCAATCACTACATAACTCACCGGAGCAATCAAGCGAGGCCATAAAACATCTCAAACAACAAAGATCATAAAAAAAGATTCGTTCTTTTTCCTTAAACTTGTAGAAACACCATTGTTACAAACATGTTTCACACTATCAACTTCACGGACCTGTACAAGAAATAAAAGGGTGGCACCGTGTGCCCGGTTGTTCTCCGATGCCAAAGTTAGATTAATGATCTTAGTTTGTTTATATGAATGACTGAATTAAAATGACAGAGTTAGCTCAGTGTTACTTATAAGAGGGTCGTCATGAAGATAATCAATACATATGGATATATCTTTGATTATATTCGGCATTAATTGTGCTATCGTCTCCCTAATAACACGGAGGCATTATCTAGCCTACATTGTTGTGTGCCTCTATTTGGTTTAATGGATGCATAACGGGTTCTTGGGAATTAACTACGATGGACGGATAAGTACTAAATATCCATTCCAACCATCAAAATCAAGAATGAGAAAAATGGGTAGCAAAATTGAAAAAGGTTATCTAAGAGAAGCATTGAAACGTTATCAATGAACAATAAAAATTAAAAAAGCTTTGGGTTCTTCAAAGTGTAGCTGTACCCCATACCCTTCTTCCACCGTCGAGAACGGAGAGTTTCCGTGAGATGCTCGTTGACATCTTCTCTGATGCGAGACCTGACCCAAGGACCAGATCTGACCGAGTCTCGGCTTGGAATATTGGGGGGATAGCATGGATTATATATTGACCCTTTGAACCCACTGCAAGGCCACATAATTGTTTTAATAAAATAAGACAAAAATAAAGAAAATGTAAAAGGCATATAGCTCGCATTTTTGGTCAAGAAGCTTATCAAATTCCGCAAGTGGGTAGGGTTAGAGTTTGTTTTACTAGTTTCTTCTTGTAACAACAGTACCAATCACTACATAACACCCCGGAACAATCACGTGAGGCCCTAAAACATCTCAAACAGCAAAGATCATAAAAAAAGATTCGTTCTTTTTACTTAAACTTGTAGAAACACGATTGTTATGAACGTGTTTCACACCACCAACTTCACGGACCTCTGCAAGAAATAAAAGGGTGGCACCGGGTGCCCGGTTGTTCTCCGATGCCTAAGTTAGATTAATGATCTTAGCTTGTATATATGAATGACTGAATTAAAGTGACAAAGTTAGCTTAGTGTTACTTATAAGGGTGCCGTTGTGAAGATAATCAATACAGATGGATATATCTTTGATGATATTCGGCATTAATTGGTGTTATCCTCTCCCTAACAACACGGCGGCATTATCTAGCCTACATTTTTGTGTGCCTTTATAAGATTTATCAGATGCGTTACGGGTTCTTGGGATTCACTACGATTGACCGAGAAGTACTAAATATCCATTCCAACCATCAACACCAAAAATGAGAAAAATATGTTGCACAATTGAAAAAGCTTATCTAAGAGAAGTGATGAAACCTTATCAATGAACAATAAAAAAAAAAAAAGCTTTGGGTTCTTAAAAGTGTAGCTGTACCCCATACCCTTCTTCCACCGTCGAGAACAGAGAGTTTCCGTGAGATGCTCGTTGAGATCTTCTCTGATGCGAGACCTGACCCAAGGGCCAGATCTGACCCAGTCTCGGCTTGGAATATTGGGGGGTTAGCGTGGATTTTTTATTGACCTTTTGAACCCACCTCAAGGCCACATAATTGTTTTAATAAAATAAGATAAAAATGAAGAGAAAGCAAGAGTGCATACCGCTCGCATTTTTGGTCAAGAATTTATGCTCAAGAAGCTTATCAAGTTCCGCATGTGTTATTTACAGGGGTGCAGTCCAGAAGATAATCAGGATATATCTTTGATGATTTTCCGCATTGATTGGAAACATCGTCTACCTAATAACTATGAGGTGTTATCTAGCCCTGATTGTTGTGTTCCTCTGTAAGACTTATCAGATCCATTATGGGTTTTTATGCATTCACTACGATAGACCTCTAAGTACTAAATATCCATTCCAACCATCAACATCAAGACCGTGACAATGGAATAAGAAGAGTGTATTTGTGTTTGAACACATGATTTAGAAACGTGATATGGAAATGGAAACGCTCCTTATTGATCAGTTCCACACAAATTCATGATTAGGTCATACTCTATCTGGTTCATTCCATTCATTCAAAATAAACGGGAAATTGTAAAATAAGCAAAGGGGATTTTTCTCTATTCTCGTAATATCATCTTTTTTCTACAAGCACAAAAATAAATAAAAAACAATACTGAAAAATAGACATTCCGATACAAGTGAAGCGATGCTTTTTAACCAACTATTCCCCAAACTGCTACAAATTAATAAGAAAATATATGTATCATGTCATACTGAATTAAAAAAAAAAGGGTTTAAGAATTTATAAAGAGTTTTGAGGAACCTGATCGATCGTTGGGGTTGGGAGTAAGAGCATCTTGTAGAAAGATCTATCATCGATCAGAAACCGGACGTTTCTAAAAAGAAAGAAAGAACACGAACAGCGTTGGAGTTTGTTTTTGGATGCAAGTTAGGAGAGACGCATGCATGCACGTAGCTGCTTCCATGGCCAATAAATTCATTAAGTTTTGCATCTAATTCTTGAAAATGGAGAACAAGAACAACAAGTCAAGAACAAGAACATAACCCAGCAAGACGAAGCAGGTAGCGATTTGCTAATTATATTGCTGCTAGCTGCTGATCCCCATGTATGCGTGGACGTCCGATGTGTCCATTCCCGCAAAGAAGCTGCAGCTGCTTCCATGGTCAATAAATTCTTTAAGGTTTGCATCTAATTCTTGAAAAAGGAGAACAAGATCAAGAACAAGAAGTCAAAAAAAAGAACATGACCCGGTAATTAGACGAATTAGCAGGTTGTGATTTGCTAATGATATTGCTGCTGCTGATGCCCATGCTTGCATCACATGAAGTCTGATGCGTCCGTTCACGCAAATAAAGAAGCTGTGCTACTGCTTCCATGGTCAATAAATTCTTGAAGCTTTCCATCTAATTCTTTAGAAAGGAGGATAATAACAAGATTAAGAAGTCAAGAACCGGAACATAACCCAATAAGACGAAGCATGGACGTCCGATGCGTCCTTTCGTGCAAAGAAGCTACGTACTGCAGGCCGATAAAAACATATATTTGAGAATATAATTTTACGATTACACGGAAAGATCCACATGCCAAGATTCCAAACTTCAAATCTTGGCTTGTACGGCATGGTAGAATATTACGATGATATTGAATGATAGATCAGGACCAGAAACGGAAAGCACAACAGATATAGATTGGATAGTGATTGATGGAGCGCCTGGAGATACCTAAGTGCATGATCAGCCTGTATTTAGGCCATTCTTGAGGCGTTGAAGCATGCATGCTAACACCATCACCAAGTCTCTAATTAAAGAAAGAACTCCAAAGATGAAATGATAGTCTCTAATTAAAGAAAGAACTCCAAAGATGAAATGATCTCCGATGAAGAATGAAGTTTTCCCGCAGTTCAGATTTGAAAATCATCGGGAGAAGGAAGGTGAATGCGTAATCCTAGCTACGAAAGCAGCGAGAAAAGTCGTTTGATTCATCTCTTCACGTACATGTTACTCCTTTATTTATAGGCGAAGTTACCGAGGTGTATCAAACTCCCGGCCTAACCTCTATTTCGTGAGACTACAGGTGATTGGTCAATATATTAAATCTTTTTTAATTAGGGAAATCATTCAGATAAACATTTATATCTATTCTATTTTATCTCGTTCTTTATTGCCTTTATGATCTTTCTGAATATTATGACTAATATAATTTTGATCTCATTAATTTTTCTTTCTATATAAATCGTTATCGATCTCTAATAAGAGGATAACCCTTGATATCGTGTTTATAATTCATTTTTATTTATAATATAATTCCTGTATGCGTTGTAATTTGTCACTATTTTCAATTTTTGAAAGATAAATCTTTATAAATATATAAAGTGGCTATATATCTAAAAGAAAATATTGTTTTAATAGTTTTTCTTATCCTTCCGTTAAATTTAATACCGTTTGTCTAAATACGTGTGAATGTAACGGGCATATGGAACAAAGACATAAACGTTGAGAGAGATAACATTCAATGATAGGAGAAAAAGGGTTATGTAGAGGAGCAGATAAAGATATTACTCGGTTGGAACCAAGGGCTTTGAGGGTCGTGCAATGGAGAATCAAATGACTAGCAAAGATAGGATATCCAAATAGATATGGATGGCTGGGTTAACCATGGGTCTGGAGAGTCGTGAGTGATTGATGGACGTACACAAAAATTTAATAAAAGACATACACAAATTTTATATGGAAAACTCTTGTTGCAGGCCACTTGCAGACAGAATGGCGCACCATGCTGGCGTGGACTAAATGAAATGGTGCGTTTTATCTGAAGCGGGAATATGAAATTGCCTCGGTTGCCTATTCAATTTCCAGTCTTCTATTTCCCACTATTTTTGTTCTACACTAGGGCTGAGCAACCGGGTACCGAACCGAATATCCGGGTATACCCGGCCCGCAACCGGATTCCAAATCCTGACCGGGTTCCTGCCCGGATATACCCGGGTCATAACCCAGGCCAGGTTCCGGCCTATACCCGGTTTTTTTTTTTTTTTTTTTAATTTAATAACAAAGCCTATATTATTAAATTAATTTTCAAGAAAAAAATAATGCTGAAAGCCTATATGATATTACACTTTTTTCAAGAAAACATATCAAAATTACATATTTAAGAAAAAATAATGCTGAAATTGAAAGACTATTTCATCTATATTATATTACACTTTTTTCAAGAAAACATATCAAAATTACATATTCAAGAAAAAATAATGCTGAAATTGAAAGACTATTCTATATTCATCTATATTGACTACTGAAAAAAGTACATAATTCCCAACAACTGGAAGTGATTTCACCAAATTTTTTATGCCTGCTGAAGGTCACAGATTCCTGCATGAACACAAATTATTATATTCATATAAATATACCAACAAATCTTAACCACGTGCCAAAAAGAACATGCAAGCATGCAAATACAACATTCCTATATCAGAAGTACAGAGCATGATTAGTATGATCACTACTCTACAAGGTGAAATGTTTCTATAGAGATGTATAGCACAATACTCAAAAAAATAACTTTGGGATTTCACATGATTGTGTGCAGGAGGTGCAAAATTGTGATAACCACAAGTGATATATGGAAGGTGTAACACGCTAATCATAAAAAAATCTAGAGATCACCAGAGCCCAAAGGAATGTGTTAATTTTACAGAGTTACACTTTTTTGTTTTTTACTTTGAGAGTTGCACAAACTACAGGCCTGATGATTGCATTTGAAATCTTTCCAATGCCCATTGATGGGAGTTGAAGCACTTTCAGAAGCTCTGTTCAGTTATATACCAGCTAGAAAGGAACGCAGACATAATCATATGAATAAAAAGGATTAAGGCACTTAAAACTAAAGTGCCAAAGAGTACACTGACCTCAGGTTCTTCTTTTCCTATCTCCTCCTCAAACTCTTCTTCTACATCCTCTCTGACTTCTTCCTAATAGTACCACAGAAATCAAGTCACAATCAATATTACATATTTTGAACATGCAGCAAAATAGAAAAAGCAAAAAGCCAATGAAGCACGAGCAAATCATCATTCCACTAATTTTTTCCTTTACCGCACAAGCCTTGAACTTGGCAAATCTTGAAGATGAGGATTTCACATACCAGACGGCATCCCTAATCTTTGAAACAAAATCAATTACATCCTTCAAGCCGTCCATAACAATCAGATTCAATATATGGGTAGAACACCGCATGTGAAGAAATTCACCACCCAGTATAGTACGATTATTGTCTTTTAATTCTCCTCCTCATATAATCAACATCAACATCATTTGAGGATGCATTATCAACTGTAATGGTTAAAATTTTATCAACACCCCATTCATACAATCCAGAGTTTAACACCCTCCCAATAGTTTCGCCCCTATGGTCGGGAATTTGGCAAAACTTTAGTATTTTCTTGTGCAATCTCCAATTGCAATCAATAAAATGTGCGGTAATGCACATGTAGTTCAGATTTTGCACCGACATCCAAGTATTGGTGGTAAGTAAGATAAATTCTTTGACCATCCAACAATTTTTTTAGCTGTATCTTCTTTTCATTATACAGTTTAATGCAATCCCTTTTTAAAGTGGCTCGAGATGGCAAAGTAAATCGAGGCTCTAAATCCGCTACATATTCAATAAAACCTTCATGTTCCACAAGCCTAAAAGGCAATTCACATCTAATAAAATACT
Organism: Carya cathayensis; assembly: GCA_011037825.1. NCBI lineage: Eukaryota > Viridiplantae > Streptophyta > Magnoliopsida > Fagales > Juglandaceae > Carya > Carya cathayensis. The sequence goes on from QGSO01000606.1 coordinate 753,029, forward strand.
TAGCGGTTGACACCCTAAGTTTTTCTGCATCGTACTTCACTAGGCCTTGTGGACTACACGCTCTTCCCTCCGCATCTCTCTTAACACTAGATGATTGACTTCTTCCAACTCCTTTAACTCTAAGAGGGGAAGTTTCACATGCATTCTGTAGGTGGTGTAACATAGATGAAGTGCCATTTTTATAGTGGCAACTGTATAGCTTAGAGCAATAGTTGCACTGAACTTTTGGGTTATCGGGGTCAATAGGTTGCACTCTAGTATAGTGTTCCCATACCATAGATTGGTTACTAGGTGTTTTTTTAGATTTCTTGGATAAAGGTGGGATGGAACGGGTAGGTTGTTGTGTATGTGTGGAATAGAAGAGGAGTCGCCAACCCCTTGGGTTGTACCGACGTTACAAGTCACAGAATCTTCTTCCATCTGTTAAAATTACAACAAAATCAAAGAAAAGCAGGAATAGTTACTAAAACAACAAACTTCTAAACACCAAAAATGTTACTCACGAGAGGCATATTACTTACTAACTTGTTGAGCAAAACACCAAGGAGATGACTGCTGAAATTATAAATTATATATAACCAGTAGCCCATTGAGCAAAACAGGGTTGCACAGATCAGGTGCAAAGAGGCCTGACTGCCACTGGGCTACTGGTGGCAGCTACAATAGGGTGACTGCAGTTCTTTTGTTTTTGTTCAAAATCTTATTTAAAAAATTTGAAGTTTTGGTATTTTTGAAAAATTGAATATAATGGTTTTTATGTTTGTATGTTTGGAAGTAAGATGATCTCTGACTGAAAAATATCTTTGACTTTTAGGTTTTACCTTAGTAACCAAACATGCCCAAATAATAAACTCGGAAGGCATTGTAGTCCCCAATAATGACTTTTGAGGGGAGAGATTGAGATGGAAGGGATCTAGGGAACATATTTAAAACAAGTGCAAGTATTATAGAAAAGCAGTCAAGAGGGAGTTTTTCAAAATTTAAATGCATCATATTTATTTGTTGGTTTTTCACATTTCTGACCTTTCATCTTTGTCTGATGTTTGAATTTAAACAGAACAGACAAAACTACAGGTGTTATGCATGAAGAGCAAATTCTGTGAAGTGTATTCTTATATACCAAACATTCAATACAACACCAAAATATGATGGTAAACGCAACAAAGAAAGCTCCAAACTCAAGGTTAAATAAAAATAGGGGGAAAATAATCAATTTACGTGGAAGAATTATCTGAAGGAAATACCATATTCCAAAAAGTAAATACCATATATATATGAACTTTCACTAACAAATTGCATTTCAAAGTACGATAATTTCTTTGAGAACTTTCACTGCATCTAACAAATACCCAAAAACATACAATGCACAGAATGCACAGCCACAAGCAAATACCCAAAAGCATAAATCTAATATACAATGCACAGAATGGTAAACACCCAAAAACATAAAACACACGATTACAAGTTGGGTTAACAAAAACTTATTATTAGAACTTAAATTTTTTCTTAATGATTACATGGGGTCGATCGGTTACAAGTGCCTTGTTTGCATCTAACAAATACCCAAAAACATACAATGCACAGAATGCACAGCCACTAACAAAAGCATAGATCAAACAAAAGCAAAGAATGCACAGCCACACGAAACAAAAGCAAAGAATGCACAGCCACACGGAACAAAACACACCAAAAAAACCCACTAAAGAAATAAAAAACTAAGCTGAGGGCGACGACTGGATGAGGGTGACGAAGGGACGATGGCGACGACGAGACGACGGCGACGACGCTAGGGTTTCTGGAAGATTCGTTGTGAGAGAGAGAGAGAGAGAGTCAGATTGGGGGGGAGGAATTCGGGGGGCGGGAATCAAAGGCATATAACCCAGTGCGATACCGGATTTTAAATCTGGTACCCGGACCGAGTATACCCGGGTTTTAGAAACCAGGTACCGGCCCGAGTGTTTTCCGGGCCGGTGTCTGTAACCGGAAGCCGGTTATCCGGGTTCCGAACCGGGCCGGAAAAAAATCCGGCCCAGTTGCCCAGCCCTATCCTGCACTTCTCCTCTCAGGTCTCATCCCCATCTCAAACTAAAGATTGAAAATCCTCCCCATCAATCTACCGTCAAACTCACTCTCGCTGAAGAGAAGCTCGAAGACTCCACGATTTTTTCTTCATTTTGGTCACTGTGGTTCGTGGGCTCAGTGGCGTAGATCTGAGGAGTTTGGGAAACCCTAAATCATGCATAATATGTCTCTCTCTCTCTCTCTCTCTCTCCCCTGCTTTTGGTTATTCGATCTATAACATATGATATATATTCTTATTCTGCTTATTCGATCTGTGCATGTTGATGGATTCTATTAGGGTTTTTTTTATTTTTTATTTGAGGATTTTTTAGAAGCCCCTAATCGAAGATTTTATTTAGGTTTCTGTGAGAAAATTAACATCATTTTTTTTATGGCTAATCTTTTAATCCTAAGACCTGTAATTGTTTTGGTTTTGATGTTTTGTTTTGAGACCTGTAATATTACACGAGGATGGTTTTTTTGATAAATAAATAAAATATTTTGATCAAAAAATGGCAAGGTCAGTACACAGAAATAGTCATAGAAATTCTATGTTTTTACTCCAATATTACCATGGAGTTGAAAGAATGGAGATCAAGGGGAGGAAGAAAAAAGGAACAACATTACATTTGTTGTATATGGATTAAAACAAACCTAAACTGGAGAAAACATTACTAGGATCTCCCCTGCAATCTTCTTGTAAAATGTACCCTTCAAATTGCATAAGAAGATTCTAAGAAATTTCCCACACAAGAGTCTCTCTCCCCCTTGGCCTGTCTATTGATGTTATTGAACTTTACTGAACACCCTTGATTGACAAACCTATTCTTCTGAAGATTGGATTGTCGTCTGGATGTTGTGTTTAAACCCACTAAAAACGAAACAACAATGGCTTCTGCTACCTCATAATATCTCTGAGAATCTGCAAATCTATAGAAAAATCTCTCTTTGAATCATGTGACAGTTCCTTCAAGCTTCTACCCAGGCTAGCATCTCACTTAACTACACAACTTGAGCCGAATTTGTTGGTGTTAAATCTTTTTCCATGGAAGAGGAAACCTCTTGAGCTTTGTTATTTCCTTGAGATGTAAGAAGCTGCACAGGCATATTGAGTAGGCCATAATAGTACAATGAAATCCAAAAGCTAATATTAGTGCAGCTTGAAACTGGCCAGATGGCAAGGACCCTGCAAATCAGAAGGAAACACGATAAGCTTGAGTACAGTTGGGGGCATGTTATAGTAGGGATTTATCTTGTCTAGAAAAAGGTAAAATTATACCATCTTCATCTTGGGTATTGGAAGGAGCACTTGTTCCATAGCTCATCTGGATAACACGTGCAGGGAGCTGCTAGCAGTGAATCCAAGTTGTTCCTTACTTGAATCAATTTAAGCTATTTGAAATAGTGTTTTAAATTTGCTGTGCTTTTTTATTCTGTTTTAAATTTGGTGTGATTTTTTATTCTAACTTGCTGCCTAGGAGATAGTCATTCATAATGTTAATTTAATGAAACTAAGATGGTTAAAGTTTCTCATTTTTTCAATTTTTTTTATTCGTTACTATCATAAGTAAAAGTAGCTTTATTGAACAGATTGTAATACGAACAGTCCAAGCAGATAGGGAGTATACAAAAGAAAAAACTTAATTACATTCTAGGAACCAGAAAAAGAAGTAAAAGTTCCTCTATTTTGTGATATAGAAAACTTTTTTCTATGTAGGTGCAGTTTTAAGTAGTGGCATTATTGTTTTAGATTCCGGTGGTGGTTGGAACTTCCAATATATGTGGGTTTGTAATCTTGTTCTATGTTAGTACTTCTATCCTGGTAGACCTATAATAAGTTAGGAATGCAACTAATTTAGCCTTTTAGCTTGGGCTGTCAAGATGACCTTTTGAGGCGTCCGTATAGTGATATTTCCCCTATTTTTTTTATTTTTCTCTCCTAGTATTTTTAATGTATCTAAGTACACTTTGCTAAATCATTAATAAATGAGCTTCACTTCAATTTGGGGCACAGAGAGTAACTTCTTTGTTGTTGAGTTTTAGGAATTAAACTCAACTCACCTTATTGTAGATTAAACTCAGGTCACCTTTTTAAGGATTAAAGCAGCTCACTTTTTAAGGATTAAACTCTCTTCTCTGGAAAAAAAAACTTCTAAACCCCAACGGAAAACAATGAATAAAAAACACTATTTTTTTTAGAAACAGCATACTCCATCGTTGATTGGGAACATGTTATCTAAGGAAGATAAGGTATCATCATCAGTTTCTTCATCTTCTCTTGTTAATCATACTTTGAGAAACAACCCAATGTGCAATCGTGGGTCACCTACTTCACTTAGAACATAGAACACGCCAAGAAATCTGGGCCTATCATTCTTTGGGTGTTCAAAGTACAATACGAAGGTACAAAAAATAATCATTTAATGCTTTTCCAGTAGCAATTTTAGTTTGACTAAACTTTTTGATATTGTTACATTCTCAATCGTTTGTTTGGTGTTTTATACAAGGATTACCAAATTGCAACTATTTTATATGGGCAGATAGCGGTCCGGAAAGAGAGAATGAACTTATGAAAGTATAAATCGAGATTTTAAGGAAGGAAGAGCTCCAGAAAACACATGAAGAGTTGTAGAAAACACAGGAAGAGGTTCAGAAATTATTGCGAGTCTTTCAAAGAAGAGAGGAAGAGGTTCAGAAAATGATGGAAGATGTTCGACATTGGATGGAAGAGGTTTGCCTAAGAGCATTGACATTAGTTTGGCCAAATTCATCTTCAAATTTGGCCAATATCAACACTTGTTTCCATTTGCCTATTCCATTTAAATTCAATCTCTACATTCGATTAGCCATTCATTCTCTATATAATAGTAAAATATTATTCAATTAATAATTTTTTTATTTAATTTATTTTATCACATTTTGTAATTCTACCAATTAAATGTTAATAATAATTATATTCTAATTAAATTAATATTGGAAAAAGTATTACTCAAAGTTAATAACAATTATATTATATTAAATTAATATTAAAAAAAGTATTATTAAATGTTAATAGTAATTATATTCTAATTAAATTAATAATAAAAAAAGAATTGTTAAATATTAATAATATAATTATATTCTAAATGTTAACTGTTAATTATATTCTAATTAATTTAATTTATTTGTTTGGAATGAGAAATTAATATTTTAATGTTTGATGAATGAATAGTGGTCTTCCATCTTTAGCCAACCACTGTAGCAAAAGTCCAAATTATTTTAGAATTGCCCAATCCAATGTGAAGGATTTTTGAACCAAATTATGTAAAATTTGGATTTGAGATAGTGTTGAACGTGTAATATTTTATTTACGTGTGTTTTAAACTGGTTTGTATTTAAACAAAAATTCTAGTACTAGTTATAAGACTTTATTATCCGTTGCAATGTTTAGTTTGTATACATGTTGCATGTACACACACTTGGTACCAAGCGAATGGAATGTGTGACCTGTGTTGTCATCATCCCGACGCCTCGATTTCCACGTGTCCGTACGTAGGAGTTGGGGGCGTCACAGGTGGTATCAGAGCAGTTCGACTCTGGGGAAAACCACATGTCCCGTAGGTGCAGTACCAGAAAGTTTTTAAAGTTTTGATTTAAAAGTTTATTTTATTTGAAGCTTTGTTTTTTATTTTATTTGAGATAGCTTGATTTTAATATATTTATTTATTTACTTGTTTTATTGTATGCTATTTTATTTTATCGTTATTTGGTCTTGGTTGTGTGTTGTTTGTTTTGTCCGATATTTAAACGGGGTCAAAGGTTGTGTTATGGCAGGAAGATGGTAAGACCACGAAGGCCATCTGGGGAACCTTAGGATGATTTACCGAGAGGCGAGAGAAATTTCGCCACGGCTCGAGCGTTAAATCGATTGAATGAATATCTGCATCAAGGGGTGAAAAATAGAGCGGTGCAAGCTGGATGCACCTATTAGCGCTTCTTAGTGCATAGAACCCCTGCTTTTACTGGAGAAGAGGATCCACTTCGAGCTGGGAAGTGGATCAGAGATTTGGAAAAGATGTTTGAAGTCTGTGGTTGCACTGAGGCGCAACAAGTGCTCTATGCAAGTTATTTGTTACAAGGTACTGCTTCTGAATGGTGCGAGACAACAAGAGAAATGTTAGTGTTGGAGTTGGGGTCCTTTGCCGCTATGACTTGGCAACGCTTTAGAAAGGAATTTAATGATCGTTTCTTTCCCACTTCTGTGAGGCTGCAAAAAGCAAGAGAATTTTCTAGCTTGGTCCAAGGAAGCATGACCGTAGAACAGTATGCCCGGAGATTTGTAGAGCTTGGGCGATTTGCTTCTCATCTCATCGCCCCGGAGGAGATGCAAGCCGAGCATTTCCAGGAGGGTCTGCGACGACACATAAGCAGGAATGGTGGTAAAGTCCCACCTGTGATTCCCGCCTACGGTGCACGCGTAGGGATGGTGGTGAGTAGGGATGGTGGTAGACTCCTGCTTGCGATTCCCGCCTACAGTGCTGTGATGGTTTGGTTAATGGGCAATTTTCTGGGAAAATCTAGAAAATGACGATATTGGTTTTTGGGCCATTATCTGAGATAATGGCGAAGATATGATTAAAGGAAATATCTTGGGCCAAATGGGATTTTGGCGTGCGTGGTAAAAATATGGATTTTTGAGACATGTGTATTGGGCATCTTTTCATGCATATTATAGAGTTTATCTAGCCTACATTGTTGTGTGCCTCTGTTTGGTTTATTGGATGCATAACGGGTTCTTGGGAATTAACTATGATGGACAGATAAGTACTAAATATCCATTCCAATCATCAAAATCTAGAATGAGAAAAATGGGTAGCAAAATTGAAAAAGGTTATCTAAGAGAAGCATTGAAATGTTATCAATGAACAATAAAAATAAAAAAAGCGTTGGGTACTTAAAAGTGTAGCTGTACTCCATACCCTTCTTCCACCGTCGAGAACGGAGAGTTTCCGTGCGATGCTCGTTGACATCTTCTCTGATGCTAGACCTGACCCAAGGGCCAGATCTGACCCAGTCTCGGCTTGGAATATTGGGGGGTTAGCATGGATTATTTATTGACCTTTTGAACCCACCGCAAGGTCACATAATTGTTTTAATAAAATAAGACAAAAATAATGAGAAAGTAAAAGCCATACAGCTCGCATTTTTGGTCAAGAAGCTTATCAAGTTCCACAAGTGGGTTGGGTTAGAGTTTGTTTTACTAGTATTTTCCTGTAACAACAGTAGCAATCACTACATAACTCACCGGAGCAATCACGTGAGGCCATAAAACATCTCAAACAGCAAAGATCATAAAAAAAGATTCCTTCTTTTTCCTTAAAGTTTTAGAAACACCTTTGTTACAAATGTGTTTCACACCACCAATTTCACGGACCTCTGCAAGAAATAAATGGGTGGCACTGGGTGCCCGGTTGTTCTCCGATGCCTAATTTAGATTAATGATCTTAGTTTATATATATGAATGACTGAATTAAAATGACAGAGCTAGCTCAGTGTTATTTGTAAGAGGGTCGTCATGAAGATAATCAATACAGATGGATATATCTTTGATTATATTCGGCATTAATTGTGCTATCGTCTCCCTAATAACACGGAGGCATTATCTAGCGTACATTGTTGTGTGCCTCTGTTTGGTTTATTGGATGCATAACGGGTTCTTGGTAATTTACTACGATGGACGGATAGGTACTAAATATCCATTCCAACCATCAAAATGAAGAATGAGAAAAAGGGTAGCAAAATTGAAAAAGGTTATCGAAGAAAAGCATTGAAACGTTATCAATGAAGAATAAAAATAAAAAATGCATTGGGTTCTTAAAAGTTTTCCTGTATCCCACACCCTTCTTCCACCGTCGAGAACGGAGAGTTTCCGTGAGATGCTCGTTGACATCTTCTCTAATGCGAGACCTGACCCAAGGGCCAGATCTGACCCAGTCTCGACTTGGAATATTGGGGGGTTAGCATGGATTATTTATTAACATTTTGAACCCACCGCAAGGCCACATAATTGTTTTAATAAAATAAGACAAAAATAAAGAGAATGTAAAAGGCATACAGCTCGCATTTTTTGTCAAGAAGCTTACCAAGTTCCGCAAGTGGGTAGGGTTAGAGTTTGTTTTACTAGTTTTTTCTTTTAACAACAGTAGCAATCACTACATAACTCCCTGGAGCAATCACGTGAGGCCATAAAACATGTCAACCAGCAAAGATCATAAAAAAAGATTCGTTCTTTTTCCTTAAACTTGTAGAAACACCATTGTTATAAACGTGTTTCCCACCACCAACTTCACGGACCTCTGCAAGAAATAAAAGGTGGCACCGGGAGCCCGGTTGTTCTCCGATGCCTAAGTTAGATTAATGATCTTAGTTTGTATATATGAATGACTGAATTAAAATGACAAAGTTAGCTCAGTGTTATTTGTAAGGGTGTTGTCGTGAAGATAATCAATACAGATGGATATATCTTTGATGATATCCGGCATTAATTGGTGTTATCCTGTCCCTAACAACACGGAGGCATTATCTAGCCTACATTTTTGTGTGCCTCTATAAGATTTATCGGATGCGTTACGGGTTCGTGGGATTCACTACGATTGACCGATTAGTACTAAATACCCATTCCGACCATCAACATCAAAAATGAGAAAAATATGTTGCACAATTGAAAAAGCTTATGTAAGAGAACCGATGAAACCTTATCAATGAACAATAAAAATAAAAAATGCGTTGGGTTCTTAAAAGTGTAGTTGTACCCCATACCCTTCTTCCACCGTCGAGAATGGAGAGTTTCCGCGAGATGCTCGTTGACATATTCTCTGATGCGAGACCTGACCCAAGGGCCAGATCTGACCCAGTCTCGGCTTGGAATATTGGGGGGTTAGCATGGATTATTTATTGACCTTTTGAACCCACCTCAAGGCCACATAATTGTTTAAATAAAATAAGATAAAAATGAAGAGAAAGCAAGAGTGCATACCGCTCGGATTTTTGGTCAAGAATTTATGCTCAAGAAGCTTATCAAGTTCCGCATGTGTTATTTACAGGGGTGCAGTCCAGAAGATAATCAGGATATATCTTTGACGATTTTCCGCATTGATTGGAAACATCCTCTCCCTAATAACTATGAGGTGTTATCTACCCTTGATTGTTGTGTTCCTCTGTAAGACTTATCTGATCCATTATGGGTTTTTATGCATTCACTATGATGGACCTCAAAGTACTAAATATCCATTCCAACCATCAACATCAAGACCGTGACAATGCAAAGTAATAAGAAGAGTGTATTTGTGTTTGAACACATGATTTAGAAACGTGATATGGAAATGGAAACGCTCCTTATTGATCAGTTCCACACAAATTCATGATTAGGTCATATTCTATCTGGTTCATTCCATTCATTCAAAATAAACGAGAAATTATAAAATAAGCAAAGAGGATTTTTCTCTATTCTCGTAATATCATCTTTTTTCTACAAGCACAAAAATAAATAAAAAACAATACTGAAAAATAGACATTCCGATACAAGTGAAGCGATGCTTTTTAAACAACTATTCCCCAAACTGCTAGAAATTAATAAGAAAATATATGTATCATGTCATACTGAATTAAAAAAACAAAAAGGGTTTAAGAATTTATAAAGAGTTTTGAGGAACCTGATCGATCGTTGGGGTTGGGAGTAAGAGCATCTTGTAGAAAGATCTATCATCGATCAGAAACCGGACGTTTCTAAAAAGAAAGAAAGAACACGAACAGCGTTGGAGTTTGTTTTTGGATGCAAGTTAGGAGAGACGCATGCATGTACGTAGCTGCTTCCATGGCCAATAAATTCATTAAGGTTTGCATCTAATTCTTGAAAATGGAGAACAAGAACAAGAAGTCAAGAACAAGAACATAACCCAGCAAGACGAAGCAGGTAGCGATTTGCTAATGATATTGCTGCTAGCTGCTGATCCCCATGCATGCGTGGACGTCCGATGTGTCCATTCCCGCAAAGAAGCTGCAGCTGCTTCCATGGTCAATAAATTCTTCAAGGTTTGCATCTAATTCTTGAAAAAGGAGAACAAGATCAAGAACAAGAAGTCAAAAAAAAGAACATGACCCGGTAATTAGACGAATTAGCAGGTTGTGATTTGCTAATGATATTGCTGCTGCTGATCCCCATGCTTGCATGGACATGAAGTCTGATGCGTCCGTTCATGCAAATAAAGAAGCTGTGCTGCTGCTTCCATGGTCAATAAATTCTTTAAGCTTTCCATCTAATTCTTTAGAAAGGAGGATAATAACAAGATTAAGAAGTCAAGAACAGGAACATAACCCAATAAGACGAAGCATGGACGTCCGATGCGTCCTTTCGTGCAAAGAAGCTACGTACTGCAGGCCGATAAAAACATATATTTGAGAATATAATATTACGATTACACGGAAAGATCCACATGCCAAGATTCCAAACTTCAAATCTTGGCTTGTACTACATGGTAGAATATTACATGATATTGAATGATAGATCAGGACCAGAAACGGAAAACACAACAGATATAGATTGGATAGTGATCGATGGAGCGCCTGGAGATACCTAAGTGCATGATCAGCCTGTATTTAGGCCATTCTTGAGGCGTTGAAGCATGCATGCTAACACCGTCACCAAGTCTCTAATTAAAGAAAGAACTCCAAAGATGAAATTATAGTCTCTAATTAAAGAAAGAACTCCAAAGATGAAATGATCTCCGATTAAGAATGAAGTTTTCCCGCAGTTCAGATTTGAAAATCATCGGGGGTAGGATGGTGAATGCATAATCCTAGCTACGAAAGCAGCGAGAAAAGTCGTTTGATTCATCTCTTCACGTACATGTTACTCCTTTATTTATAAGCGAAGTTACCGAGGTGTATCAAACTCCCGGCCTAACCTCTATTTCGTGAGACTTGAGATGATTGGTTAATATATTAAATCTTTTTTAATTAGGGAAATCATTCAGATAAACATTTATATCTATTTTATTTTATCTCGTTCTTTATTGCCTTTATGATCTTTCTGAATATTATAACTAATATAATTTTGATCTCATTAATTTTTCTTTCTATATAAATCTTTATCGATCTCTAATAAGAGGATACCCCTTGATACCGTGTTTATAATTCATTTTTATTTATAATATAATTCCTGTATGCGTTGTAATTTGTCACTGTTTTCAATTTTTGAAAGATAAATCTTTATATATATATAAAGTGGCTATCTAAAAGAAAATCTTGTTTTAATGGTATTTCTTATCCTTCCGTTAAATTTAATACCGTTTGTCTAAATACGTGTAAATGTAAAGAGTGTGTGGAACAAAGACATAAACGTTGAGAAAAATAGCATTCAATGATAGAAGAAAAAAGGTTACGTGGAGGTGTAGATAAAGATATTACTCGGTTGGAACGAAGGGCTATTCAATTTGAGGGTCGTGCAATGGAGAATCAAATGACTAGCAAAGATAGGGTATCCAAATAGATATGGATGGATGGGTGAACCATGGGTCTGGGGAGTCGTGAGTGATTGATGGACGTACACAAAATTTTAATAAAAGACATACACAAATTTTATGTGGAAAACTCTTGTTGCAGGCCACTTGCAGACAGAATGGCACACCATGCTGGCGTGGACTAAATGAAATGGTGCGTTTTATCTGAAGCGGGAATATGAAATTGCCTCGGTTGCCTATTCAATTTCCAGTCTTCTATTTGCCACTATTTTCGTTCTGCACTAGGGCTGAGCAACTGGGTATCGGACCGGGTATCCGGGTATACCCGGCCCGCAACCAGATTCCAAATCTGGACTGGGTTCCAGCCCGGATATACTCGGGTCATAACCCGGGCTGGAACCCGGATTGATCCGGGTTTTTACAACCCGGAAATCCGGGTTCCGGCCTATACCCGGTTTTTTTTTTTTTTTTTTAATAGCAAAGTCTATATTATTAAATTAATTTTCAAGAAAAAAAATAATGCTGAAAGCCTATATGATATTACACTTTTTTCAAGATAACATATCAAAATTACATATTCAAGAAAAAATAATGCTGAAATTGAAAGACTATTTCATCTATATTATATTACACTTTTTTCAAGAAAACATATCAAAATTACATATTCAAGAAAAAATAGTGCTGAAATTGAAAGACTATTCTATATTCATCTATATTGACTACTGAAAAAAGTACATAATTCCCAACAACTGGAAGTGATTTCACCAAATTTTTTATGCCTGCTGAAGGTCACAGATTCCTGCATGAACACAAATTATTATATTCATATAAATATACCAACAAATCTTAACCACGTGCCAAAAAGAACATGCAAGCATGCAAATACAACATTCCTATATCAGAAGTACAGAGCATGATTAGTATGATCACTACTCTACAAGGTGAAATGTTTCTATAGAGATGTATAGCACAGTACTCAAAAAAATAACTTTGGGATTTCACATGATTGTGTGCAGGAGGTGCAAAATTGTGATAACCACAAGTGATATATGGAAGGTGTAACAAGCTAATCATAAAAAAATCTAGAGATCACCAGAGTCCAAAGCAATGTGTTAATTTTACAGAGTTACACTTTTTTTTTTTTTACTTTGAGATTTGCACAAACTACAGGCCTGATGATTGCATTTGAAATCTTTCCAATGCCCATTGATGGGAGTTGAAGCACTTTCAGAAGCTTTGTTCAATTATGTACCAGCCAGAAAGGAACGCAGACATAATCATATGAATAAAAAGGATTAAGGCACTTAAAACTAAAGTGCCAAAGAGTACACTGACCTCAGGTTCTTCTTCTATTTCTATCTCCTCCTCAGACTCTTCTTCTACATCCTCTCTGACTTCTTCCTAATATTACCACAGAAATCAAGTCACAATCAATACTACTTATTTTGAACATGCAGCAAAATAGAAAAACCAAAAAGCCAATGAAGCACGAGCAAATCATCATTCCACTAATTTTTTCCTTTACCGCACAAGTCTTGAACTTGGCAAATCTTGAAGGTGAGGATTTCACATACCGGACGGCATCCCTAATCTTTGAAACAAAATCAATTACATCCTTCAAGCCGTCCATAACAATCAGATTCAATATATGGGCAGCACACCGCATGTGAAGAAATTCACCACCCAGTATAGTACGATTATTGTCTTTTATCAACTGTAATGGTTAAAATTTTATTAACACCCCATTCATGCAATCCAGAGTTTAACACCCTCCCAATAGTTTTGCCCCTATGGTCGGGAATTTGGCAAAACTTTAGTATTTTTTTGTGCAATCTCCAATTGCAATCAATAAAATGCGCGGTAATGCACATGTAGTTCAGATTTTGAACCGACGTCCAAGTATCGGTGGTAAAACAAATTCTTTGACCATCCAACATTTTTTTTAGCTGTATCTTCTCTCCATTATACAATTTAATGCAATCCTTTTTTAAAATGGCTCGAGATGGCAAAGTAAATCGAGGCTCTAAATCCGCTACATATTCAATAAAACCTTCATGTTCCACAAGCCTAAAAGGCAATTCACATCTAATAAAATACTTAGCGATTGACACCCTAAGTTTTTCTGCATCGTACTTCACTAGGCCTTGTGGACTACACACTCTTCCCTCCGCATCTCTCTTAACACTAGATGATTGACTTCTTCCAACTCCTTTAACTCTAAGAGGGGAAGTTTCACATGCATTCTGTAGGTGGTGTAACATAGATGAAGTGTCATTTTTGTAGTGGCAACTGTATAGCTTACAGCAATAGTTGCACTGAAATTTTGGGTTATCGGGGTCAATAGGTTGCACTCTAGTATAGTGTTCCCATACCACAGATTGGTTGCTAGGTGTTTTTTTGGATTTCTTGGATAAAGGTGGGATGGAACGGGTAGGTTGTTGTGTATGTGTGGATGAAGAAGGGGTTGGAAGAGTCCCAAGCTCCTCAACATCCAATGGATTAGAAGAGGAGTCGCCAACCCCTTAGGTTGTACTGACATTACAACTCACAGAATCTTCTTCCATCTGTTAAAATTACAACAAAATCAAAGAAAGGCAGGAATAGTTACTAAAACAACAAACTTCTAAACACCAAAATTGTTACTCACGAGAGGCGTATTACTTACTAACTCGTTGAGCAAAACACCAAGGAGATGACTGCTGAAATTATAAATTATATAGAACCAGTAGCCCATTACGCAAAACAGGGTTGCACAGATCAGGTGTAAGGAGGCTTGACTGCCACTGGGCTACTGGTGGCAGCTACAACAGGGTGACTGCAGTTCTTTTGTTTTTGTTCAAAATCTTATTTAAAAAATTTGAAGTTTTGGTATTTTTGAAAAATTGAATATAATGGTTTTTATGTTTGTATGTTTGGAAGTCTGACTGAAAAATATCTTTGACTTTTAGGTTTTACCTTAGTACCCAAACATGCCCAAATAATAAACTTGGAAGGCAATGTAGTCCCCAATAATGACTTTTGAGGGGAGAGATTGAGATGGAAGGGATCTAGGGAACATATTTAAAACAAGTGCAAGGATTATAGGAAAGCAGTCAAGAGGGAGTTTTTCAAAATTTAAATGCATCATATTTATTTGTTGGTTTTTCACATTTCTGACCTTTCATCTTTATAGGCATTAAACAATTTTTTATTCTTCACTTGGGCAATTAAGTCAACTTGATGTTTGAATTTAAACAGAAGAGACAAAACTACAGGTGTTATGCATGAAGAGCAAATTCTGTGAAGTGTATTCTTATATACCAAACATTCAATACAACACCAAAATATGATGGTAAACGCAACAAAGAAAGCTCCAAACTCAAGGTTAAATAAAAATAGGGGGAATATAATCAATTTACATGGGAGAATTATCTGAAGGAAATACCATATTCCAAAAAGTAAATACCATATATATATGAACTTTCACTGACAAATTGCATTTCAAAGTACAATAATTTCTTTGAGAACTTTCACTACATCTAACAAATACCCAAAAACATACAATGCACAGAATGCACAGCCACTAACAAAAGCAAAGAATGCACAGCCACACGGAACAAAACACACCAAAAAAACCCACTAAAGAAATAAAAAACTAACCTGACGGCGATGACGGGATGAGGGCGACGACTGGAGGACGGCAACGACGAGATGACGGGACGACGGCGACGACACTAGGGTTTCTGGTAGATTCGTTGTGAGAGTGAGAGAGAGAGAGAGTTAGATTGGGGGGGAGGAATTTGGGAGGGGGGGGAATCAAAGGCATATAACCCAGTGCCAAAACGGCGTCGTTTTGGCACTGGGTTTGGGTTTTAAAAAAACCCGGGTACCGGATTTAAATCCGGTACCCGGACCGGGTATACCCGGGTTTTAGAAACCAGGTACCGACCCGGGTGTTTTCCGGGCCGGTGTCCGTAACCGGAAGCCGGTTATCCGGGTTCCGAACCGGGCCGGAAAAAAATCCGGCCCAGTTGCCCAGCCCTATTCTGCACTTCTCCTCTCAGCTCTCATCCCCATCTCAAACTAAAGATTGAAAATCCTCCCGATCAATCAACCCTCAAACTCACTCCCGCTGAAGAGAAGCTCGAAGACTCCACGATTTTTTCTTCATTTTGGTCACTGTGGTTCGTGGGTTCAGTGGCGTAGATCTGAGGAGTTTGGGAAACTCTAAATCATGCATAATATGTCTCTCTCTCTCTCTCTCCCCCCTGCTTTTGGTTATTCGATCTATAACATATGATATACATTCTTATTCTGCTTATTCGATCTGTGCATGTTGTTGGATTCTATTAGGGTTTTTTTTATTTTTTATTTGAGGATTTTTTAGAAGCCCCTAATCTAAGATTTTATTTAGGGTTTCTATAAGAAAATTAAAATCATTTCTTTTATGGCTAATCTTTTAATCCTAAGACCTGTAATTGTTCTGGTTTTGATGTCCTGTTTGGTTTTGATGTTTTGTTTTGAGACCCGTAATATTACACGGGGATGGTTTTTTTGATAAATAAATAAAATATTTTGATCAAAAAATGGCAAGGTCAGTACACAGAAATAGTCATAGAAATTGTATGTTTTTACTCCAATATTACTGGAGTTGAAAGAATGGAGATCAAGGGGAGGAAGAAAAAAGGAACAACATTACATTTGTTGTATATGGATTAAAACAAACCTAAACTGGAGAAAACATTACCAGGATCTTGTGACGCCCCCAAATTCCGCTTGGGATTGAACGGACATTTGAAGCGTCGAGACATGCAACACAAGGTTACCTGCCCCCGTTCATGACATATAAGATGCAATGTTCCTAACATGCATCTAACATTATGCAATATTCGCAGCGGATAATCTTTTTCTTTAGCAATACTATGCACCAA
>QGSO01000606.1:769508-834104 GCA_011037825.1 Carya cathayensis
CAGTTTCAGATCAAATACATGATAAGTCAAGTTTTAGATCAAGTCCATGTTATGTTATACTCACGTACATGTTATGTTCAAGTTTATGTTATTTTCAAGTTCTTATTTATGTTATGCAGGTTTACGTTCATGCTATATTTCAAGTCCATGTTATGTTTCACGTTCATGTTATGTTGTTTGTTCATGTTATGTTTTAAGCTTAAGTTCATGCCAGTTAAGTCAAGTTCAGTTCACGCTTAAGTTCTGGTTAAGTCATGCTATATGTCAAGTTATACTATGTTTATGTATGACTATAATTATGCATTTATGCTTTTACTGCCATGCATGCATTTTTAACCTGTGTTAGAGTTTTATGTTAACTTACTGAGATTTGTAATCAAATCTCACTGTGGTAGTCCCAACTACCATTCCCCCCGAATGGTAGATCTTGTTACAGGACCCAAAGGAGAATTGGAATCTGACCAACTGAATACGGTCGACTAGGCCACGGTGCGATGTTGATGATGGTATAGTATTTAACTTAGGTTAATACTTGTACTTTTGGAGTTGTATCTCAAGTATTCTTTTGATCACAACCATTTTAGACTAGTGTGGTGATCACGGCTTTTTAGTATGCCTTTATGTATGAATTATGTTTCAAGTATTTGGGATATATTTAGTTGGTGCATAGTATTGCTAAAGAAAAAGATTATCCGCTGCGAATATTGCATAATGTTAGATGCATGTTAGGAACATTGCATCTTATATGTCATGAACGGGGGCAGGTAACCTTGTGTTGCATGTCTCGACGCTTCAAATGTCCGTTCAATCCCAAGCGGAATTTGGGGGCGTCACAGGTGGTATCAGAGCAATACGTCTCTGGGTTGTAAATCCACATGTCCTTAGGAAATGCACCAAATACTAGGCTTGAGATTTTAGTCTTCATTAGGCTTGAATTTCTTCGAGATCATGTGCAGAAAAGCGATATAGTAATAGAGTTCACAAACACACATGATCAGTTAGCAGATATTTTCGCAAAACCTTTACCAGAAGATAGATTATATATGATTAGAAGAGAAATAGGTATGAAGCATGTTACGAATATCTCTTAAAGGATAAAACCAGAGTTCATAAATATAAAGAGATATTTTTTTTAATAAAATGCTTCTACATAAACTTGAGGTTCTTAGCCTCATGTTGGAGACGCTCACTCTCTTCATACAATATCATATCATCCCTATTCATGGGAGCTGGCAAGCGGAATGAAGAATCCAGTAGAGTTTTCAGCTGTTTATTCTGCTGCCGAAGGATTCCTTCCCTGGTGTGAGACTCTTGAACAATTCGTTGAAGTACAACAATTTGTTCTTTAAGCCTTTCAACCTCTTGGTTTTTGGCTTGTACCCGCTGGGAAAAAGCAATTATAGAAGATGAGTAGCGAGTCCCAAGACTCACCAAGTCGTAGACAGCATCGGAGTCTGACTTATTAGCCATACTAGTATTTTCTTGCTGCAGCATGGCACCTATGGCAGCTGCAGAAAGGACAGGAGATTGAGGTGCTGAATACCTCATGGATGGATCTAGGGAAATGTTAGAAGATTGAGCCATTGAGAAAAGAACTGAAAACTTAAGGCGAGAATGTTGAAGGAATGCAGAGGAGTTATAGAGATGAGAATAAGTTTTGATGCATATTGGATTGAGTTGAAGACTGGCTTTATAGAGATAACATAAAGAAGAAGACAAACTAGTTTCTCTTCAAATCTTATTTAGTCAAAAGAAATACAAGATATGCTGGACACGCTTTGTCAAAAGTTTCTTACTAAGCCAGCTAGATTAACAGTAGTTTGTCCCTATTTCTCTAGAAAACGATGAACCTCTGCTGTTATCTGCCGATGTTGACCCTGTATCTGAATCCTTTCTCGTTCCAGCTCTTCTATTCGTGGTTGCAGATCATGAGCATACCAATCTGCAAATTTCTTCAACTCTTGGTTTTCTTGCTGTAGCCTTTTATTTTCTCTATCCTTATTAGCAAGCTTCTGTTGTAACTCAGATATTTGGATGTTAAGATGATCAATCTCACTTACCCTCGCCTAGTAACCTCCGAGACATGATCGTAACAGAGGCAGCATATTGACTACTGAGCTTCCATGATTCTGTAATAATCTCAGAATCAGTCCTACTAGAAGAACAGTTCGCTGCTCCTATCGTAGTATTGACGACCTCAGGAGAAAAGATTGATGGTTGATGCGTCAAGGGTTCCTGATTCAAGTCTGGAACATTAGTGGAAGAGTTTTGCCCAGCCATTATTTTGTTATGGAAAAACAAAACACAGGTCAAGAAGCGATGTTTTTCTTTCCGATGGATGAAGATGATCCTGTTTCTTTATAGAAACTCAAAGCCTTCAATCACGGTTGTTATCAACATCAGGCGTTTGTTCAAATCGCCAGCTGTATTAAATTCATAGAGTAGGCCCCTAGACTTTGCAGCACTTGTCGGGTGACGGACGGTTCTTTTTTTTCAAACTATCTACAGTGTTTTAAGCGTGTTTTACTTTTGTACTTGCTCGATTTCGAGGACGAAATCTTCTTTTTAGGAGGGGAGGATGTAACAGCCCGCTAAAATTATCAGTTTTGGATTATTTCCCGACAGCAATCACATCTCTCTCATCTTTACCCTCATCTGGAATCACGCGTATAGATTATCTTTTCCGTAAATCACGTAATTTGTTCTTCATCGACAGCTGTAAAATCATGAGTCTTCCAAGACCACGCCTAGCCTTTCTCAAGCCCAAACTACCACTTTATGTGGTGGACAGCCACCGTACGCCGCCACGTACGTTCCTCCGACGCATGTTCGTGACGAACAACGAGCGACGCGCGGGTTATCCCGTCGATGGTATAACCTTCTATCTCTAGTTATTTTACGTTTAAAATAGTTAGTTGGTTGGTTTGTGAATTGTGTAGTTGTATTTGTGGAGTTCGTTGCGTAGTTGTGAAGAGAAGTGTAGAGCATGGTGTAGTGTTGGGAAACTGTATGACAGTGTCCCGAAGCAGTGGTGTTATGGATTATAGTCTGGGGTGACTGGTGTCATCTTGTGGTTGACTATGGCTAAGAGTATATGGATTGAGAAAGGAATTGTTTGTTGGTTATTATTGATAATTTTAATGAACTTGTTTTAGTGCAAAGGCTTTATGAAGTCAAATTATCTCTTCTGAGTATAGTGAAACCTCAAGTTGCCGTGGTGTTGCAAGTGCTCATAATATGACAATTGAGTTCAGAAGTGAAAATCTTAAGGACTTGAGTGTTCCTCTTCCAGCTGTTGTGCAGTTCCTCGTGTTTCGCACCCTTTTCTCATAGAACGCGACGATCGAGGTAAGTTAGCCTCTAACTTACTATCAGTTTATTGTGTATGTGTGATGTGTAAGAGAACTACAATTTATGTATGTATGTTATCGTATATGCCATGTCATGCTATGTCATTACATGTTTATCTGCTACGAATGATTTAATCTCTCATGAATAATTATCTGTTACATAATCTTTTCTGTCATACAATGATGTATGTTATAAGTATGCCATGTTAAGTATGCCATGAAATGTTATGATTAAATCATATTGTGCCATTTACAAGTATACGCCATGTTAGAAAAGTATATGATATTAATTAATATCTCATGCATTAAGAAAGATAAGACATGTTATGTTACTTATAATACGTGGGGCCACAACAACTGTGGAGTACGTATTATATTTATGTTATGTTATGATAATGCGTGGGGCCACAACAACTGTGGAGTACGTATTATATTTATGTTACTTATAATGCGTGGGGCCACAACAACTGTGGAGTACGTATTATATTTTGATGTTACTTATAATGCGTGGGGCCACAACAACTGTGGAGTACGTATTATATTTTATGTTATCTTATAATGCGTGGGGCCACAACAACTGTGGAGTACGTATTATATTTATGTTACTTATAATGCGTGGGGCCACAACAACTGTGGAGTACGTATTATATTTATGTTATGTTATTTATAATGCGTGGGGCCACAACAACTGTGGAGTACGTATTATATCTTATGTTATGTTACTTATAATGCGTGGGGCCACAACAACTGTGGAGTACGTATTATATTTATGTTACTTATAATGCGTGGGGCCACAACAACTGTGGAGTACGTATTATATTTATGTTATGTTACTTATAATGCGTGGGGCCACAACAACTGTGGAGTACGTATTATATTTATGTTATGTTACTTATAATGCGTGGGGCCACAACAACTGTGGAGTACGTATTATATTTATGTTATGTTACTTATAATGCGTGGGGCCACAACAACTGTGGAGTACGTATTATATTTATGTTACTTATAATGCGTGGGGCCACAACAACTGTGGAGTACGTATTATATTTATGTTACTTATAATGCGTGGGGCCACAACAACTGTGGAGTACGTATTATATTTATGTTATGTTACTTATAATGCGTGGGGCCACAACAACTGTGGAGTACGTATTATATTTATGTTATGTTACTTATAATGCGTGGGGCCACAACAACTGTGGAGTACGTATTATATTTATGTTATGTTATTATAATGCGTGGGGCCACAACAACTGTGGAGTACGTATTATATTTATGTTATGTTACTTATAATGCGTGGGGCCACAACAACTGTGGAGTACGTATTATATTTATGTTATGTTACTTATAATGCGTGGGGCCACAACAACTGTGGAGTACGTATTATATTTATGTTACTTATAATGCGTGGGGCCACAACAACTGTGGAGTACGTATTATATTTTATGTTACATGAAGTATGGGGCCACAACAACTGTGGAGCATACACTACATGAGACACAACAATTGTGACATGTAGAATACGTGGGGCCACAACAACTGTGGAGTACGTATTATGGTTTATGTTATTTGAATACGTGGGGCCACAACAACTGTGGAGTACGTATTAATGCACGTTATTAATCAAGACAATTGAATAATATTCCAAGTTTATGTTAAGTACAGTTTCAGATCAAATACATGATAAGCCAAGTTTTAGATCAAGTCCATGTTATGTTATACTCACGTACATGTTATGTTCAAGTTTATGTTATTTTCAAGTTCTTATTTATGTTATGCAGGTTTACGTTCATGCTATATTTCAAGTCCATGTTATGTTTCACGTTCATGTTATGTTGTTTGTTCATGTTATGTTTTAAGCTTAAGTTCATGCCAAGTTAAGTCAAGTTCAGTTCACGCTTAAGTTCTGGTTAAGTCATGCTATATGTCAAGTTATACTATGTTTATGTATGACTATAATTATGCATTTATGCTTTTACTGCCATGCATGCATTTTTAACCTGTGTATAAGTTTTATGTTAACTTACTGAGATTTGTAATCAAATCTCACTGTGGTAGTCCCAACTACATTCCCCCCGAATGGTAGATCTTGTTACAGGACCCAATGGAGAATTGAATCTGACCAACTGAATACGGTCGACTAGGCCACGGTGCGATGTTGATGATGGTATAGTATTTAACTTAGGTTAATACTTGTACTTTTGGAGTTGTATCTCAAGTATTCTTTTGATACAACCATTTTAGACTAGTGTGGTGATCACGGCTTTTTAGTATGCCTTTATGTATGAATTATGTTTCAAGTATTTGGGATATATTTAGTAGGATTTTTTAGAAGCCCCTAATCTGTTCGAAGATTTTATTTATGGTTTCTGTGAGAAAATTAACATCATTTTTTTTATGGCTAATCTTTTAATCCTAAGACCTGTAATTGTTTTGGTTTTGATGTCCTGTTTGGTTTTGATGTTTTGTTTTGAGACCCGTAATATTACACGAGGATGGTTTTTTTGATAAATAAATAAAATATTTTGATCAAAAAATGGCAAGGTCAGTACACAGAAATAGTCATAGAAATTGTATGTTTTTACTCCAATATTACCATGGAGTTGAAAGAATGGAGATCAAGGGGAGGAAGAAAAAAGGAACAACATTACATTTGTTGTATATGGATTAAAACAAACCTAAACTGGAGAAAACATTACCAGGATCTCCCCTGCAATCTTCTTGTAAAATGCACCCTTCAAATTGCATAAGAAGAATATAAGAAATTGCCCACACAAGAGTCTCCCTCCCCCTTGGCCTGTCTATTGATGTTATTGAACTTTACTGAACACCCTTGATTGACAAACCTATTCTTGTGAAGATTGGATTGTCGTCTGGATGTTGTGTTTAAAGCCACTAAAAAAGAAACAACAGTGGCTTCTGCTGCCTCATAATATCTCTGAGAATCTGCAAATCTATAGAAAAATCTCTCTTTGAATCATGTGACAGTTCCTTCAAGCTTCTACCCAGGCTAGCATCTCACTTAACTACACAACTTGAGCCGAATTTGGTGGTGTTAAATCTTTTTCCATGGAAGAGGAAGCCTCTTGAGCTTTGTTATTTCCTTGATATGTAAGAAAGCTGCACAGGCATACTGAGTAGGCCATAATAGTACAATGAAATCCAAAAGCTAATATTAGTGCAGCTTGAAACTGGCCAGATGGCAAGGACCCTACAAATCAGAAGGAAACTCGATAAGCTTGAGTACAGTTGGGGGCATGTTATAGTAGGGATTTATCTCGTCTAGAAAAAGGTAAAATTATACCATCTTCATCTTGGGTATTGGAAGGAGCACTGGTTCCATAGCTCATCTGGATAACACGTGCAGGGAGCCGCTAGCAGTGAATCCAAGTTGTTCCTTACTTGGATCATTTTAAGCTATTTGAAATAGTGTTTTAAATTTGCTGTGCTTTTTTATTCTGTTTTAAATTTGGTGTGATATTTTATTCTAACTTGCTCCCTAGGTGATAGTCATTCATAATGTTAATTTAATGAAACTGAGATGGTTAAAGTTTCTCATTTTTTCAATTTTTTTTATTCGTTACTATCATAAGTAAAAGTAGCTTTATTGAACTGATTGTAATAGGAACTATCCAAATAGATAGGGAGTATACAAAAGAAAAAACTTAATTACATTGTAGGAACCAAAAAAAGAAGTAAAAGTTCATTTGTTTTGTGATGTAGAAAACTTTTTTCTATGTAGGTGCAGTTTTAAGTAGTGGCATTATTGTTTTAGATTCCGGTGGTGGTTGGAACTTCCAATATATGTGGGTTTGTAATCTTGTTCTATGTTAGTACTTCTATCCTGGCAAACCTGTAATAAGTTAGGAATGCAACTAATTTAGCCTTTTAGCTTGCGCTGTCACGATGGCCTTTTGAGGTGTCCGTATAGTGATATTTCCCCTATTTTTTTTATTTTTCTCTCCTAGTATTTTTAATGTATCTAAGTACACTTTTCTAAATCATTAACAATTGAGCTTTACTTCAATTTGGGGCACAGAGAGTAACTTCTTTTTTGTTGAGTTTTAAGGATTAAACTGAGCTCACCTTTTTAAGGATTAAAGCAGCTCACTTTTTTAAGGATTAAACTCTCTTCTCTGAAAAAAAAAAAAAAACTTCTAAACCCCAACAGAAAACAATGAAAGAAAAAAACTATTTTTTTTAGCAACAGCATACTCCATCGTTGATTGGGAACATGTTATCTAAGGAAGATAAGGTATCATCATCAGTTTCTTCATCTTCTTTTGTTAATCATACTTTGAGAAACAACCCAATGTGCAATCGTGGGTCACCTGCTTCACTTAGAACATAGAACACGCCAAGAAATCCGGGCCGATCATTCTTTGGGTGTTCAAAGTACAATACGAAGGTACAAAAAATAATCATTTAATACTTTTCCAGTACCAATTTTAGTTTGACTAAACTTTTTGATATTGTTACATTCTCAATTGTTTGTTTGGTTTTTTATACAAGGATTACCAAATTGCAACTATTTTATATGGGTAGATAGCGGTTAGGAAAGAGAGAATGAACTTATGAAAGTATAAATCGAGATTTTAAGGAAGAAGGAAGAGCTCCAGAAAACACATGAAGAGTTGCAGAAAACACAAGAAGAGGTTCAAAAATTATTGCGAGTGTTTCAAAGAAGAGAGGAAGAGGTTCAGAAATTGATGGAAGAGGTTCGACATTGGATGGAAGAAGTTCGCCTAAGAGATGGTGAAATTGTCAAGAGGGACTTGGAAGTCCAGCGTCAACGCACTCATATTCGTATATATTGGGCAGTTACTATATTACTTTATTTGTACTTGATACGATTGCATTGAATACCGCATGTATGGAAATTTAGTGTATAAATCTGGAGACTTGTGAAATATGTGCTTTAGAGTACTTTGGACTTTGTGACATCTGTGCTTTAGAGTATATTGTTTAAATTTAGATATATGTTCAGTATTATGGAACTTTTGGGACAACACTTTTGAAAAAGTGTTGCAATTTGTATAGCTAAATCATTGTGTTGATGAATTATTATCACGCTTATTATTTGTGATACCCCCTTTTTACGTGTATTTTCACTGAAGGAGTATTTTAATTTAATTAAAATAATGGTTCTTTTATTTTAAATTATCAAATTTTAATTGGATTTTATTTGTTGTTTGAGTTTAAATTGCTGTTTATTTTATTTTAGCTTGTCTTTGCATTTAAAATTTAGTTGATAGTTTTTACTAGTATTTATTATATTTTAGCTTTATGTGGTGTTTAAATTATTTTCTTGGTTTTATTACGTTTAAAATTGTTTTTGTTGGATCAGTTTTTGGACTCAAGAGGTGAGAATTGGACTTCATTTCTTTTCTCTCATATTTAATTTTCTCTTTTTCTTTTCTTCTTCTTTCTTCTTTTTCTTCTTTCTTTCTTTCCCATTTCCCTTTGCGCGTTTGAACTCTCTCTCTCTTCCCATTTCCGTCCGGCTTCGTCTTCAGCCCAAACTCGCCGCCACCGGCCGCCGTGTGGCACACCACCCCCATCAATCTCTTCCCCTCTGACTGGGGAACCACCCCACAAATTTTCATCGCCATCCGAGCCGCCGTTTAGCCGAAATAGCCTCTCCAAGCCGAACGGCTTTTTGGCCGATCTGCCGCCGTCGTTCCACCTCCAGCCACCACCTCTTCACCACTTCATCACCGACTCCTTGCCGTCCTAAACCACCCATTTCCGGCTTTCCGATTTGGGTATTTCTGCCATTTACCGCCGTTTTTGCTGTCACCCACGGCCAACCTTCACTTCCACTAGCTTCATAAACACCTCTAAGCTATTCCCTACCAATCCCAAGTCTTAGTTTGTCCCCAATCAAAAGTGGGTATTTTACAACCCTCGGCCACAATGTATTTACACTGTTACGTTGCTTTTTCTTCGCCGTTTGCAGCTCGTCAATCCTTCAAAAATTATTATATAGCACTGTAAGTATTTTTCAAACTTCATTTTAGATTTAAATATATTATTGCTTTTACAATAATTATTTGTGACTGGTTGGTTATTCCGGACTGAGTCCAAGGAGTCGGGGGTCAGATGGATTTGAGGACGGAGTTGCTTGTTTATTTGTTTCGGTTGACGTTGAGATTTATTGGATATTTGTGTTTGATGTTTGAAGTGCATAGTGCATGCATGTTCATGTTTGAAAATGAAAACTGGGCTTTCATGTAATTGCATGCATGTATATGTGTTGGAACTTGAAAACTGGGTTTTCAAGCGAGAAATGCTTTTGGTATATGTGAACGATTGGATTGAGTTAGAGGCACGTGTAGGGATAGTGGTAAGTAGGGATAGTGGTAGAGTCCCACCTGTGATTCCCGCTTAAGGTGCACGCGGCGTAGGGATGGTGGTAGAGCTCCGCCTGTGATTCCCGCCTGCAGTGCAGGCGTAGGAATGGTGGTGAGCAGGGAGTGTGGTAGAGTTCCCCTGCGATTCCAGCCTACAGTGCTCTGATGGTTTGGTTAATGCGTCATTTTCTGAAAAAATGGCGAGATTGGCTTTTGGCCCATTATCTGGGATAATGGCGAGGATATGTTCAAAGGAAATATTTTGGGCGAAATGGGATTTTGGCGTGCGTGGTAAAAATGTAGATTTTTGGGACGTGTGCATTTGGCATCTTTTAATGCATATTGTAGAGTTTAATATATTTTTATCTTGTGGCGTTGGGATTATTACTTACCTGCGGCACCATTTTTGGTACCGTAGACTTTGATGTAGAGGTTGAGGAAGTGGAGGAGGAGGAGGCTGAGCCCGAGGAGGCGGCTCTGGCATAGCTTTGACTTGGAGTTGCTTATCTTTTGATATTATCTGTATTTGTTTTTATGATATGTATTTGGATTTGAGATAGTGTTAAACATCTAATATTTTATTTACGTGTGTTTTAAACTGGTTTGTATTTAAACAAAAATTCTGGTACTAGTTATAAGACTTTATTATCCGCTGCAATGTTTAGTTTGTATACATGTTGCATGTACACACACTTGGCACCAAGCGAATGGGATGTGTGACCCGTGTTGTCATCATCCCGATGCCTCGATTTCCACGTGTCCGTACGTGAGAGTTGGGAGCGTCACAGGTGGGTATCAGAGCAATTCAACTCTGGGCAAAACCACATGTCCCGTAGGTGCAGTACCAGAAAGTTTTTAAAGTTTTGATTTAAAAGTTTATTTTATTTGAAGCTTTGTTTTTTATTTTATTTGAGATAGCTTGATTTTAATATATTTATTTATTTACTTGTTTTATTGTATGCTATTTTATTTTATCGTTATTTGGTCTTGGCTGTGTGTTGTTTGTTTTGTCCGATATTTAAACGAGGTCAAAGGTTGTGTTATGGCAGGAAGATGGTAAGACCACGAAGGCCTTCTGGGGAACCTTAGGATGATTTACCAGGAGGCGATGGAAATTTCGCCATGGCTTGAGCGTTAAATCGATTGACTGAATATCTGCAGCGAGGGGAGAAAAGTAGAGCGGTGCAAGCTGGATGCACCTATCAGCGCTTCTTAGCGCATAGAACCCCTACTTTTATGAGAGAAGAGGATCCACTTCGAGTTGGAAAGTAGATCAGAGATTTTGAAAAGATGTTTGAAGTCTGTGGTTGCACTGAGGTGCAACAAGTGCTCTATGCAAGTTATTTGTTACAAGGTATTGCTTCTAAATGGTGGGAGACAACAAGAGAAATGTTAGTGTTGGAGTTGGGGTCCTTTGCCGCTATGACTTGGCAGCAGTTTAAGAAGGAATTTAATGATCGTTTCTTTCCAACTTTTGTGAGGCGGAAAAAAGCAAGAGAATTTTCTAGCTTGGTCCAAGGAAGCATGACCGTAGACCAGTATGCCCGGAGATTTGTAGAGCTTGGGCGATTTGCTTCTCATCTCATCGCCCCGGAGGAGATGCAAGCCGAGCATTTCCAGGAGGGTCTGCAACCAGACATAAGCAAGGATGGTGGTAGAGTCCCGCCTGTGATTCCCGCCTACGGTGCATGCATAAGGATGGTGGTGAGTAGGGATGGTGGTAGAGTCCCGCCTGCAATGCACTGATGGTTTGGTTAATGGGCCATTTTCTGGAAAAATCCTGAAAATGGCGAGATTGGTTTTTGGGCCACTATCTGAGATAATGGCGAGGATATGATTAAAGGAAATATTTTGGGCCAAATGGGATTTTGGCGTGCGTGGTAAAAATTTGGATTTTTGAGACATGTGTATTGGGCATCTTTCCATGCATATTGTAGAGTTTATCTAGCCTACATTGTTGNCCACGAAGGCCTTCTGGGGAACCTTAGGATGATTTACCGAGAGGCGATGGAAATTTCACCATGGCTTGAGCGTTAAATCGATTGACTGAATATCTGCAGCGAGGGGAGAAAAGTAGAGCGGTGCAAGCTGGATGCACCTATCAGTTCTTCTTAGCGCATAGAACCCCTACTTTTATGGGAGAAGAGGATCCACTTCGAGTTGGAAAGTAGATCAGAGATTTTGAAAAGATGTTTGAAGTTTGTGGTTGCACTGAGGCGCAACAAGTGCTCTATGCAAGTTATTTGTTACAAGGTATTGCTTCTGAATGGTGGGAGACAACAAGAGAAATGTTAGTGTTGGAGTTGGGGTCCTTTGCCGCTATGACTTGGCAGCAGTTTAAAAAGGAATTTAATGATCGTTTCTTTCCCACTTTGTAGAGCTTGGGAAACCAGTATGCCCGGAGATTTGTAGAGCTTGGGCGATTTGCTTCTCATCTCATCGCCCCGGAGGAGATGCAAGCCGAGCATTTCCAGGAGGGTCTGCAACCAGACATAAGCAGGGATGATGGTAGAGTCCCGCCTGTGATTCCCGCCTACGGTGCATGCATAAGGATGGTGGTGAGTATGGATGGTGGTAGAGTCTCGCCTGCAATGCTCTGATGGTTTGGATAATGGGTCATTTTCTGGGCAAATCCTGAAAATGGCGAGATTGGTTTTTGGGCCATTATCTGAGAAAATGGCGAGGATATGATTAAAGGAAATCTTTTGGGCCAAATGGGATTTTGGCGTGCGCGGTAAAAATTTGGATTTTTGAGACATGTGTATTGGGCATCTTTCCATGCATATTGTAGAGTTTATCTAGCCTACATTGTTGTGTGCCTCTGTTTGGTTTATTGGATGCATAATGGGTTCTTGGGAATTAACTACAATGGACGGATAAGTACTAATTGTCCATTCCAACCATCAAAATCAAGAATGAGAAAAAAGGGTAGCAAAATTGAAAAAGGTTATCTAAGAGAAGCATCGAAATGTTATCAATCAACAATAAAAATAAAAAAAGCTTTGGGTTCTTAAAAGTGTAGCTGTACCCCATACCCTTCTTCCACCGATGACAACGGAGAGTTTCCATGAGATGCTCGTTGACATCTTCTCTGATGTGAGACCTATCCCAAGGGCCAGATTTGACCCAGTCTCGGCTTGGAATATTAAGGGATAGAATGGATATTTTATTGACCTTTTGAACCAACCGCAAGGCCACATAATTGTTTTAATAAAATAAGACAAAAATAGAGAGAAGGTAAAAGGCATACAGCTCGCATTTTTGGTCAAGAAGCTTATCAAGTTCCACAGGTGGGTAGGGTTAGAGTTTGTTTTACAAGTTTTTTCTTGTAACAACAGTAGCAATCACTACATAACTCACCGGAGCTATCACGTAAGGCCATAAAACATCTCAAACAACAAAGATCATAAACAAAGATTCGTTCTTTTTCCTTAAACTTGTAGAAACACTAATGTTACAAACATGTTTCACACCACCAACTTCATAGAGCTCTGCAAGAAATAAAAGGGGGGCACCGGGTACCCAGTTGTTCTCCAATGCCTAAGTTAGATTAATGATCGTAGTTTGTATATATGAATGACTGAATTAAAATGACAGAGTTAGCTCAGTGTTATTTATAAGAGGGTCGTCATGAAGATAATCAATACAGATGGATATATCTTTGATTATATTCAGCATTAATTGTGCTATCGTCTCCCTAATAACACGGAGGCATTATCTAGCCTACATTGTTGTGTCCCTCTGTTTGGTTTATTGGATGCATAGATAAGTACTAAATATCCATTCCAACCATCAAAATCAAGAATGAGAAAAATGGGTAGCAAAATTGAAAAACGTTATCTAAGAGAAGCATTGAAACGTTATCAATGAACAATAATAAAAAAAAAAACTTTGGGTTCTTAAAAGTGTAGCTGTACCCCATACCCTTCTTCCACCGTCGACAACGGAGAGTTTCCGTGAGATGCTCGTTGACAACTTCTCTGATGCGAGACCTGACCCAAGGGCCAGATCTGACCCAGTCTCGGCTTGGAATATTGGGGGGTTAGCATGGATTATGTATTGACCTTTTGAACCCACCGCAAGGCCACATAATTGTTTTAATAAAATAAGACAAAAATAAAGAGAAAGTAAAAGGCAAACAGCTCGCATTTTTGGTCAAGAAGCTTATCAAGTTCCGCAAGTGGGTTGGGTTAGAGTTTGCTTTACTAGTATTTTCTTGTAACAACAGTAGCAATCACTACATAACTCACCGGAGCAATCAAGCGAGGCCATAAAACATCTTAAACAACAAAGATCATAAAAAAAGATTCGTTCTTTTTCCTTAAACTTGTAGAAACACCATTGTTACAAACATGTTTCACACCATCAACTTCACGGACCTGTACAAGAAATAAAAGGGTGGCACCGAGTGCCCGGTTGTTCTCCGATGCCAAAGTTAGATTAATAATCTTAGTTTGTTTATACGGATGACTGAATTAAAATGAGAGATTTAGCTCAGTGTTACATATAAGAGGGTCGTCATGAAGATAATCAATACATATGGATATATCTTTGATTATATTCGGCATTAATTGTGCTATCGTGTCCCTAATAACACGGAGGCATTATCTAGCCTACATTGTTGGGTGCCTCTATTTGGTTTAATGGATGCATAACGGGTTCTTGGGAATTAACTACGATGGACGGATAAGTACTAAATATCCATTCCAACCATCAAAATCAAGAATGAGAAAAATGGGTAGGAAAATTGAAAAAGGTTATCTAAGAGAAGCATTGAAACGTTATCAATGAACATTAAAAATTAAAAAAGCTTTGGGTTCTTAAAAGTGTAGCTGTACCCCATACCCTTCTTCCACCGTCGAGAACGGAGAGTTTCTGTGAGATGCTCGTTGACATCTTCTCTGATGCGAGACCTGACCCATGGACCAGATCTGACCCAGTCTCGGCTTGGAATATTGGGGGGATAGCATGGATTATATATATACCCTTTGAACCCACCGCAAGGCCACATAATTGTTTTAATAAAATAAGACAAAAATAAAGGAAATGTAAAAGGTATACAGCTCGCATTTTTGGTCAAGAAGCTTATCAAATTCCGCAAGTGGGTAGGGTTAGAGTTTGTTTTACTAGTTTTTTCTTGTAACAACAGTAGCAATCACTACATAACACCCTGGAGCAATCACGTGAGGCCCTAAAACATCTCAAACAGCAAAGATCATAAAAAAAGATTCGTTCTTTTTACTTAAACTTGTAGAAACACGATTGTTCTGAACGTGTTTCACACCACCAACTTCACGGACCTCTGCAAGAAATAAAAGGATGGCACCGGGTGCCCGGTTGTTCTCCGATGCCTAAGTTAGATTAATGATCTTAGCTTGTATATATGAATGACTGAATTAAAGTGACAGAGTTAGCTTAGTGTTACTTATAAGGGTGCCGTTGTGAAGATAATCAATACAGATGGATATATCTTTGATGATATTCGGCATTAATTGGTGTTATCCTCTCCCTAACAACACGGCGGCATTATCTAGCCTACATTTTTGTGTGCCTTTATAAGATTTATCAGATGCGTTACGGGTTCTTGGGATTCACTACGATTGACCGAGAAGTACTAAATATCCATTCCAACCATCAACACCAAAAATGAGAAAAATATGTTGCACAATTGAAAATGCTTATCTAAGAGAAGTGATGAAACCTTATCAATGAACAATAAAAATAAAAAAATCTTTGGGTTCTTAAAAGTGTAGCTGTACCCCATACCCTTCTTCCACCGTCGAGAACGGAGAGTTTCCGTGAGATGCTCGTTGACATCTTCTCTGATGCGAGACCTGACCCAAGGGCCAGATTTGACCCAGTCTCGGCTTGGAATATTGGGGGGTTAGCGTGGATTTTTTATTGACCTTTTGAACCCACCTCAAGGCCACATAATTGTTTTAATAAAATAAGAAAAAAATGAAGAGAAAGCAAGAGTGCATACCACTCGCATTTTTGGTCAAGAATTTATGCTCAAGAAGCTTATCAAGTTCCGCATGTGTTATTTACAGGAGTGCAGTCCAGAAGATAATCAGGATATATCTTTGATGATTTTCCGCATTGATTGGAAACATCGTCTACCTAATAACTATGAGGTGTTATCTAGCCCTGATTGTTGTGTTCCTCTATAAGACTTATCAGATCCATTATGGGTTTTTATGCATTCACTACGATGGACCTCTAAGTACTAAATATCCATTCCAACCATCAACATCAAGACCGTGACAATGCAATAAGAAGAGTGTATTTGTGTTTGAACACATGATTTAGAAACGTGATATGGAAATGGAAACGCTCCTTATTGATCAGTTCCACACAAATTCATGATTAGGTCATACTCTATCTGGTTCATTCCATTCATTCAAAATAAACGGGAAATTGTAAAATAAGCTAAGGGGATTTTTCTCTATTCTCGTAATATCATCTTTTTTCTACAAGCACAAAAATAAATAAAAAACAATACTGAAAAATAGACATTCCGATACAAGTGAAGCGATGCTTTTTAACCAACTATTCCCCAAACTGCTAGAAATTAATAAGAATATATACGTATCGTGTCATACTGAATTAAAAAAAAAAAAAAAAAGGGTTTAAGAATTTATAAAGAGATTTGAGGAACCTGATCGATCGTTGGGGTTGGGAGTAAGAGCATCTTGTAGAAAGATCTATCATCGATCAGAAACCGGACGTTTCTAAAAAGAAAGAAAGAACACGAACAGCGTTGGAGTTTGTTTTTGGATGCAAGTTAGGAGAGACGCATGCATGCACGTAGCTGCTTCCATGGCCAATAAATTCATTAAGTTTTGCATCTAATTCTTGAAAATGGAGAACAAGAACAAGAAGTCAAGAACAAGAACATAACCCAGCAAGACGAAGCAGGTAGCGATTTGCTAATTATATTGCTGCTAGCTGCTGATCCCCATGTATGCGTGGACGTCCGATGTGTCCATTCCCGCAAAGAAGCTGCAGCTGCTTCCATGGTCAATAAATTCTTTAAGGTTTGCATCTAATTCTTGAAAAAGGAGAACAAGATCAAGAACAAGAAGTCAAAAAAAAGAACATGACCCGGTAATTAGACGAATTAGCAGGTTGTGATTTGCTAATGATATTGCTGCTGCTGATCCCCATGCTTGCATGGACATGAAGTCTGATGCGTCCGTTCATGCAAATAAAGAAGCTGTGCTGCTGCTTCCATGGTCAATAAATTCTTTAAGCTTTCCATCTAATTCTTTAGAAAGGAGGATAATAACAAGATTAAGAAGTCAAGAACAGGAACATAACCCAATAAGACGAAGCATGGACGTCCGATGCGTCCTTTCGTGCAAAGAAGCTACGTACTGCAGGCCGATAAAAACATATATTTGAGAATATAATATTACGATTACACGGAAAGATCCACATGCCAAGATTCCAAACTTCAAATCTTGGCTTGTACTGCATGGTAGAATATTACGATGATATTGAATGATAGATCAGGACCAGAAACGGAAAACACAACAGATATAGATTGGATAGTGATCGATGGAGCGCCTGGAGATACCTAAGTGCATGATCAGCCTGTATTTAGGCCATTCTTGAGGCGTTGAAGCATGCATGCTAACACCATCACCAAGTCTCTAATTAAAGAAAGAACTCCAAAGATGAAATTATAGTCTCTAATTAAAGAAAGAACTCCAAAGATGAAATGATCTCCGATGAAGAATGAAGTTTTCCCGCAGTTCAGATTTGAAAATCATCCGGAGAAGGATGGTGAATGCATAATCCTAGCTATGAAAGCAGCGAGAAAAGTCGTTTGATTCGTGCTTATAATCTCATTAATGCATAATCTCATTAATTTTTCTTTCTATATAAATCTTTAGCGATCTCTAATAAGAGGATAACCCTTGATATCGTGCTTATAATTCATTTTTATTTATAATATAATTCCTGTATGCGTTGTAATTTGTCACTGTTTTAAATTTTTGAAAGATAAATCTTTATATATATATATAAAGTGGCTATCGAAAAGAAAATCTTGTTTTAATTGTTTTTCTTATCCTTCCATTAAATTTAACACCGTTTATCTAAATACGTGTGAATGTAATGGGCGTATGGAACAAAGACATAAACGTTGAGAGAGATAACATTCAAGGATAGAAGACAAAAGGTTACGTGGAGGAGCAGATAAAAGGGCTAGCAAAGATAGGGTATCCAATAGATATGGATGGCTGGGTGAACCATGGGTCTGGGGAGTCGTGAGTGATTGACGGACGTACACAAAATTTTAATAAAAGACATACACAAATTTTATATGGAAAACTCTTGTTGCAGGCCACTTGCAGACAGAATGGCGCACCATGCTGGCGTGGACTAAACGAAATGGTGCGTTTTATCTGAAGCGGGAATATGAAATGGCCTCGGTTGCCTATTCAATTTCCAGTCTTCTATTTCCCACTATTTTCGTTCTGCACTTCTCCTCTCAGCTCTCATCCCCGTCTCAAACTAAAGACTGAAAATCCTCCCCATCAATCTACCCTCAAACTCACTCTCACTGAAGAGAAGCTCGAAGACTCCACGATTTTTTCTTCATTTTGGTCACTGTGGTTCGTGGGCTCAGAGGCGTAGATCTGAGGAGTTTGGGAAACCCTAAATCATGCATAATATGTCTCTCTCTCTCTCTCTCTCTCTCTCTCTCTCTCTCTCTCTCTCCCATGCTTATGGTTATTCGATCTATTCGAAGATTTTATTTATGGTTTCTGTGAGAAAATTAACATCATTTTTTTTTATGGCTAATCTTTTAATCCTAAGACCTGTAATTGTTTTGGTTTTGATGTCCTGTTTGGTTTTGATGTTTTGTTTTGAGACCCGTAATATTACACGAGGATGGTTTTTTTGATAAATAAATAAAATATTTTGATCAACAAATGGCAAGGTCAGTACACAGAAATAGTCATAGAAATTGTATGTTTTTACTCCAATATTACCATGGAGTTGAAAGAATGGAGATCAAGGGGAGGAAGAAAAAAGGAACAACATTACATTTGTTGTATATGGATTAAAACAAACCTAAACTGGAGAAAACATTACCAGGATCTCCCCTGCAATCTTCTTGTAAAATGCACCCTTCAAATTGCATAAGAAGAATATAAGAAATTGCCCACACAAGAGTATCCCTCCCCCTTGGCCTGTCTATTGATGTTATTGAACTTTATTGAACACCCTTGATTGACAAACCTATTCTTGTGAAGATTGGATTGTCGTCTGGATGTTGTGTTTAAAGCCACTAAAAAAGAAACAACAGTGGCTTCTGCTGCCTCATAATATCTCTGAGAATCTGCAAATCTATAGAAAAATCTCTCTTTGAATCATGTGACAGTTCCTTCAAGCTTCTACCCAGGCTAGCATCTCACTTAACTACACAACTTGAGCCAAATTTGGTGGTGTTAAATCTTTTTCCATGGAAGAGGAAACCTCTTGTGTGACGCCCCCAACTCCCGCATACAGCCACGCGTAAGTCGAGGCGTCGGGATGATGACAACACGGGTCACGCATCCCCTCGCCAAGTGCCAGAAGTGTGTGCACGAGAAAAATGTGTACAAATAAAAACACGCAGCGGTTAGATAAGTCATATACTTAAGTACCAGAATTTTCTCAGTTAATACAAACCAGATTCAAACATACATACTAAAATATTACAAGTTCGACATCATTTCGAAACCAAATACATATTAATAAAAACATCGCCAAACATATAATAATTAAAGATCCTCCAGCTACTCCTCCGGCGGAGCCGCCTCCTCAGGCTCAACCTCCTCATCATCAAGATCTGCATCAAAATCTACGGTACCAAAAATGGTACCTCAGGTAAGTAAAACCCAAACAACGCAAGATATAAACAAATTAAAACCCAAACAATATGCATGAATTATACCCAAGGCTCATGTCCCCAAAACCATATTTTTACACACACACCAAAAGTCCCATTTGGCCCAAAACCTTTCCTTTACATATTTTTCCTTAATCGAATGCACTATGACCTCTCCTAGGGGTCATCCGCAAGCCCTGACTTCATATCAAGCGATGCCCGGTTCCGCGCCTCTCGCGCGTATGTAGCCAAGCATCCTCTAGCCCCCGCCAGCAGAGGGGCCACGGAGTCAGTGAGTAGGGCGATGTTTGGTTCCACGCCTCTCGCGCGTATGTAGCCAAGCACCCCCTAGTCCCACTCCCGTCGTCTAACAACAACTCAGGGGACGTCACTCAGTATTTTACGCTCCCGAGTGACCAGAGGAGCTCCACCGAGATAATAACCCATCCCGGCTTGGGCTCGTGAGACACACGCACTCAAAAATCGATTTACGCCAATAAAACAGGAATTTTTCCAATTAAAATAAAATGCACATGTACACACCACGAAAATGCAAACTCAATGCTTGAAAAATACAACCAATCATAAAACAACAATTCCAGCAACTCCATCCTCCATCCATCCGACCCCCGAACTCCTCGGACTCAGTCCGGAATCAGCAAACCAACCAAATAAATTATTGTAAAGGCAATAATATATTAAATCTAAAACGAAGCTTGGGAAAATACTTACAGCGCTAAAAAGGATTTTTAGAAGGTTCGGCACAAAGCAAACGGCGATGCGAAAGCAACGTAACAGTGCAAATGCACTGTTCCCATGGGTCGCAAAATACCCACTTTTGAACGGGGAAGAACCAAGACCCCAAATTGATAGGGAATGGTCTAGGGAGGTTTATGAAGCTAGTGGAAGAGAGCTTTGGCCGTGGGTGGCGGTGAAAACGCCGGTTGAAGTCAAAAACGTGCAAATCGGAGTTGAGCTCGTGGGAGCTGCTCCGGTGACCGTTTGAGGCCGGAAATGGGTGGGTTAGGACGGCAAGGAACCGGTGATGAAGTGGTGAAGACGTGGTGGCCGGAGGTGGAGCGACGGCGGCGGATCGAGGTAAAAATCGAGTGACTTTAAGGTGGTTTTCCGGCTAAACGGCCGGCCGGTTGGGGCTGGAAATCGGTGGGGGTGGTCACCGGCCGGAGGGGAGTCGACCGGTAGGGGCAGTGCCGACCACGGCGGCCGGACGGCAGTGGGCTGGGTG
Organism: Carya cathayensis; assembly: GCA_011037825.1. NCBI lineage: Eukaryota > Viridiplantae > Streptophyta > Magnoliopsida > Fagales > Juglandaceae > Carya > Carya cathayensis. Next base: position 790,341 of record QGSO01000606.1, read on the forward strand.
ATGGCCGGAAGTTGCGTGGGTGAGGAGAGAGAGAGAAAGAGAGAGACGCGGGAGTGAGGTCCGAACGGGAGAGGAGAGGAAAGAAAGAAAAAAAAAAGAGAACAAAGAAAAAGAAGAAAAAGAAAAAAAAAAGGAAAGAAAAAAAAAGATGGAAGAAAACAAATGAGGTCCAGTCCTCACTTCGGAAGTCCAACGACTGATTCAAAAAAAAGAACTTTAAAAGCAATAAAAACTGAGAAAACATTTTAAACACGTCGCAAGGCTAAAATAAATAAAATAATTAGCGAAAACCAACTATTAAATTTTTAAAACCAAAAACAACTATTAAACACGTCACATCTTGAGCTTTGTTATTTTCTTGAGATGTCAGAAGCTGCACAAGCATACTGAGTAGGCCATAATAGTACAATGAAATCCAAAAGCTAATATTAGTGCAGCTTGAAACTGGCCAGATGGCAAGGACCCTACAAATCAGAAGGAAACTCGATAAGCTTGAGTACAGTTGGGGGCATGTTATAGTAGGGATTTATCTCGTCTAGAAAAATGTAAAATTATACCATCTTCATCTTTGGTATTGGAAGGAGCACTGGTTCCATAGCTCATCTGGATAACACGTGCAGGGAGCCGCTAGCAGTGAATCCAAGTTGTTCCTTACTTGGATCATTTTAAGCTATTTGAAATAGGGTTTTAAATTTGCTGTGCTTTTTTATTCTGTTTTAAATTTGGTGTGATATTTTATTCCAACTTGCTCCCTAGGTGATAGTCATTCATAATGTTAATTTAATGAAACTGAGATGGTTAAAGTTTCTCATTTTTTCAATTTTTTTATTCGTTACTATCATAAGTAAAAGTAGCTTTATTGAACTGATTGTAATAGGAACTGTCCAAATAGATAGGGAGTATACAAAAGAAAAAACTTAATTACATTGTAGGAACCAGAAAAAGAAGTAAAAGTTCATTTGTTTTGTGATGTAGAAAACTTTTTTCTATGTAGGTGCAGTTTTAAGTAGTGGCATTATTGTTTTAGATTCCGGTGGTGGTTGGAACTTCCAATATATGTGGGTTTGTAATCTTGTTCTATGTTAGTACTTCTATCCTGGCAGACCTGTAATAAGTTAGGAATGCAACTAATTTAGCCTTTTAGCTTGGGCTGTCAAGATGGCCTTTTGAGGCGTCTGTATAGTGATATTTCCCCTATTTTTTTTATTTTTCTCTCCTAGTATTTTTAATGTATCTAAGTACACTTTTCTAAATCATTAACAATTGAGCTTTACTTCAATTTGGGGCACAGAGAGTAACTTCTTTTTTTGTTGAGTTTTAAGGATTAAACTCAGCTCACCTTTTTAAGGATTAAAGCAGCTCACTTTTTTAAGGATTAAACTCTCTTCTCTTAAAAAAAAAAAAACTTCTAAACCCCAACAGAAAACAATGAATGAAAAAAACTATTTTTTTTAGCAACAGCATACTCCATCGTTGATTGGGAACATGTTATCTAAGGAAGATAAGGTATCATCATCAGTTTCTTCATCTTCTCTTGTTAATCATACTTTGAGAAACAACCCAATGTGCAATCGTGGGTCACCTGCTTCACTTAGAACATAGAACACGCCAAGAAATCTGGGCCGATCATTCTTTGGGTGTTCAAAGTACAATACGAAGGTACAAAAAATAATCATTTAATACTTATCCAGTACCAATTTTAGTTTGACTAAACTTTTTGATATTGTTACATTCTCAATTGTTTGTTTGGTTTTTTATACAAGGATTACCAAATTGCAACTATTTTATATGGGTAGATAGCGGTTAGGAAAGAGAGAATGAACTTATGAAAGTATAAATCAAGATTTTAAGGAAGAAGGAAGAGCTCCAGAAAACACATGAAGAGTTGCAGAAAACACAGGAAGAGGTTCAAAAATTATTGCGAGTGTTTCAAAGAAGAGAGGAAGAGTTTCAGAAATTGATGGAAGAGGTTCGACATTGGATGGAAGAGGTTCGCCTAAGAGATGGTGAAATTGTCAAGAGGGACTTGGAAGTCCAGCATCAACGCACACATATTCGTATATATTGGGCAGTTACTATATTACTTTATTTGTACTTGATACGATTGCATTGAATACCGCATGTATGGAAATTTAGTGTATAAATCTGGAGACTTGTGAAATATGTGCTTTAGAGTACTTTGGGACTTTGTGACATCTGTGCTTTAGAGTATATTGTATAAATTTAGATATATGTTCAGTATTATGGAACTTTTGGGACAACACTTTTGAAAAAGTGTTGCAATTTGTATAGCTAAATCATTATGTTGATGAATTATTATCACGCCTATTATTTGTGATACCCCCTTTTTACGTGTATTTTCACTGAAGGAGTATTTTAATTTAATTAAAATAATGGTTCTTTTATTTTAAATTATCAAATTTTAATTGGATTTTATTTGTTGTTTGAGTTTAAATTGCTGTTTAATTTATTTTAGCTTGTCTTTGGATTTAAAATTTAGTTGATAGTTTTTACTAGTATTTATTATATTTTAGCTTTATGTGGTGTCTAAATTATTTTCTTGGTTTTATTACGTTTAAAATTGTTTTTGTTGGATCAGTTTTTGGACTCAAGAGGTGAGAATTGGACTTCATTTCTTTTCTCTCATATTTAATTTTCTCTTTTTCTTTTCTTCTTCTTTCTTCTTTTTCTTCTTTCTTTCTTTCCCATTTCCCTTTGCGCGTTTGAACTCTCTCCCTATTCCCATTTCCGTCCGGCTTCGTCTTCAGCCCAAACTCGCCGCCACCAGCCGCCGTGCGGCACACCACCCCCACCAATCTCTTCCCCTCTGACTGGTGAACCACCCCATAAATTTCTGCCATCTACCGCCGTTTTCGCCGCCACCCACGGCCAACCTTCACTTCCACTAGCTTCATAAACACCTCTAAGCTATTCCCTACCAATCCCAAGTCTTAGTTTGTCCCCAATCAAAAGTGGGTATTTTACAACCCTCGGCCACAGTGTATTTACACTGTTACGTTACTTTTTCTTCGCCATTTGCAGCTCGTCGATCCTTCAAAAATTATTATATAGCACTGTAAGTATTTTTCAAACTTTATTTTAGATTTAAATATATTATTGCTTTTACAATAATTATTTGTGACTGGTTGGTTATTCCGGACAGAGTCCAAGGAGTCGGGGGTCGGATGGATTTGAGGATGGAGTTGCTTGTTTATTTGTTTCGGTTAACGTTGAGATTTATTGGATATTTGTGTTTGATGTTTGCAGTGCATAGTGCATGCATGTTCATGTTTGAAAATGAAAACTGGGCTTTCGTGTAATTGCATGCATGTATATGTGTTGGAACTTGAAAACTGGGTTTTCAAGCGAGAAATGCTTTTGGTATATGTGAACGATTGGATTGAGTCAGAGGCACGTGTAGGGATAGTGGTAAGCAGGGATGGTGGTAGAGTCCCACCTGCGATTCCCGCTTAAGGTGCACACGGCGTAGGGATGTTGGTAGAGCTCCGCCTGTGATTCCCGCCTGCAGTGCACGCGTAGGGATGGTGGTGAGCAGGGAGTGTGGTAGAGTCCCCCCTGCGATTCCAACCTACAGTGCTCTGATGGTTTGGTTAATAGGTCATTTTCTGGGAAAATGGCGAGATTGGCTTTTGGCCCATTATCTGGGATAATGGCGAGGATATGTTCAAAGGAAATATTTTGGGCCAAATGGGATTTTGGCGTGCGTGGTAAAAATGTGGATTTTTGGGACATGTGCATTTGGCTTCTTTTAATGCATATTGTAGAGTTTAATATATTTTTATCTTGTGGCGTTGGGATTATTACTTACCTGCGGCACCATTTTTGGTTCCGTAGACTTTGATGTAGAGGTTGAAGAGGAGGAGGAGGAGGAGGAGGCTGAGCCCGAGGAGGCGGCTCTGGCATAGCTTTGACTTGGAGTTGCTTATCTTTTGATATTATCTGTATTTGTTTTTATGATATGTATTTGGATTTGAGATAGTGTTGAACATCTAATATTTTATTTACGTGTGTTTTAAACTGGTTTGTATTTAAACAAAAATTCTGGTACTAGTTATAAGACTTTATTATCCGCTGCAATGTTTAGTTTGTATACATGTTGCATGTACACACACTTGGCACCAAGCGAATGGGATGTGTGACCCGTGTTGTCATCATCCCGATGCCTCGATTTCCACGTGTCCGTACGTGAGAGTTGGGAGCGTCACAGGTGGTATCAGAGCAGTTCAACTCTGGGCAAAACCACATGTCCCGTAGGTGCAGTACCAGACAGTTTTTAAAGTTTTGATTTAAAAGTTTATTTTATTTGAAGCTTTGTTTTTTATTTTATTTGAGATAGCTTGATTTTAATATATTTATTTATTTACTTGTTTTATTGTATGCTATTTTATTTTATCGTTATTTGGTCTTGGCTGTGTGTTGTTTGTTTTGTCCGATATTTAAACGAGGTCAAAGGTTGTGTTATGGCAGGAAGATGGTAAGACCACGAAGGCCTTCTGGGGAACCTTAGGATGATTTACCAGGAGGCGATGGAAATTTCGCCATGGCTTGAGCGTTAAATCGATTGACTGAATATCTGCAGCGAGGGGAGAAAAGTAGAGCGGTGCAAGCTGGATGCACCTATCAGCGCTTCTTAGCGCATAGAACCCCTACTTTTATGAGAGAAGAGGATCCACTTCGAGTTGGAAAGTAGATCAGAGATTTTGAAAAGATGTTTGAAGTCTGTGGTTGCACTGAGGTGCAACAAGTGCTCTATGCAAGTTATTTGTTACAAGGTATTGCTTCTAAATGGTGGGAGACAACAAGAGAAATGTTAGTGTTGGAGTTGGGGTCCTTTGCCGCTATGACTTGGCAGCAGTTTAAGAAGGAATTTAATGATCGTTTCTTTCCAACTTTTGTGAGGCGGAAAAAAGCAAGAGAATTTTCTAGCTTGGTCCAAGGAAGCATGACCGTAGACCAGTATGCCCGGAGATTTGTAGAGCTTGGGCGATTTGCTTCTCATCTCATCGCCCCGGAGGAGATGCAAGCCGAGCATTTCCAGGAGGGTCTGCAACCAGACATAAGCAAGGATGGTGGTAGAGTCCCGCCTGTGATTCCCGCCTACGGTGCATGCATAAGGATGGTGGTGAGTAGGGATGGTGGTAGAGTCCCGCCTGCAATGCACTGATGGTTTGGTTAATGGGCCATTTTCTGGAAAAATCCTGAAAATGGCGAGATTGGTTTTTGGGCCACTATCTGAGATAATGGCGAGGATATGATTAAAGGAAATATTTTGGGCCAAATGGGATTTTGGCGTGCGTGGTAAAAATTTGGATTTTTGAGACATGTGTATTGGGCATCTTTCCATGCATATTGTAGAGTTTATCTAGCCTACATTGTTGTGTGCCTCTGTTTGGTTTATTGGATGCATAACGGGTTCTTGGGAATTAACTACAATGGACGGATAAGTACTAAATGTCCATTCCAACCATCAAAATCAAGAATGAGAAAAAAGGGTAGCAAAATTGAAAAAGGTTATCTAAGTGAAGCATTGAAATGTTATCAATCAACAATAAAAATAAATAAAGCTTTGGGTTCTTAAAAGTGTAGCTGTACCCCATACCCTTCTTCCACCGATGACAACGGAGAGTTTCCGTGAGATGCTCGTTGACATCTTCTCTGATGTGAGACCTATCCCGAGGGCCAGATTTGACACAGTCTCGGCTTGGAATATTAAGGGATAGAGTGGATATTTTATTGACCTTTTGAACCGACCGCAAGGCCACATAATTGTTTTAATAAAATAAGAGAGAAATAGAGAGAAGGTAAAAGGCATACAGCTCGCATTTTTGGTCAAGAAGCTTATCAAGTTCCACAAGTGGGTAGGGTTAGAGTTTGTTTTACAAGTTTTTTCTTGTAACAACAGTAGCAATCACTACATAACTCACCGGAGCTATCACGTAAGGCCATAAAACATCTCAAACAACAAAGATCATAAACAAAGATTCATTCTTTTTCCTTAAACTTGTAGAAACACTAATGTTACAAACGTGTTTCACACCACCAACTTAACGGAGCTCTGCAAGAAATAAAAGGGTGGCACCGGGTGCCCGGTTGTTCTCCAATGCCTAAGTTAGATTAATGATCTTAGCTTGTATATATGAATGACTGAATTAAAATGACAGAGTTAGCTCAGTGTTATTTATAAGAGGGTCGTCATGAAGATAATCAATACAGATGGATATATCTTTGATTATATTCAGCATTAATTGTGCTATCGTCTCCCTAATAACACGGAGGCATTATCTAGCCTACATTGTTGTGTCCCTCTGTTTGGTTTATTTATGCATAGATAAGTACTAAATATCCATTCCAACCATCAAAATCAAGAATGAGAAAAATGGGTAGCAAAATTGAAAAACGTTATCTAAGAGAAGCATTGAAACGTTATCAATGAACAATAATAAAAAAAAAAACTTTGGGTTCTTAAAAGTGTAGCTGTACCCCATACCCTTCTTCCACCGTTGACAACGGAGAGTTTCCGTGAGATGCTCGTTGACATCTTCTCTGATGTGAGACCTATCCCGAGGGCCAGATTTGACACAGTCTCGGCTTGGAATATTAAGGGATAGAGTGGATATTTTATTGACCTTTTGAACCGACCGCAAGGCCACATAATTGTTTTAATAAAATAAGAGAGAAATAGAGAGAAGGTAAAAGGCATACAGCTCGCATTTTTGGTCAAGAAGCTTATCAAGTTCCACAAGTGGGTAGGGTTAGAGTTTGTTTTACAAGTTTTTTCTTGTAACAACAGTAGCAATCACTACATAACTCACCGGAGCTATCACGTAAGGCCATAAAACATCTCAAACAACAAAGATCATAAACAAAGATTCATTCTTTTTCCTTAAACTTGTAGAAACACTAATGTTACAAACGTGTTTCACACCACCAACTTAACGGAGCTCTGCAAGAAATAAAAGGGTGGCACCGGGTGCCCGGTTGTTCTCCAATGCCTAAGTTAGATTAATGATCTTAGCTTGTATATATGAATGACTGAATTAAAATGACAGAGTTAGCTCAGTGTTATTTATAAGAGGGTCGTCATGAAGATAATCAATACAGATGGATATATCTTTGATTATATTCAGCATTAATTGTGCTATCGTCTCCCTAATAACACGGAGGCATTATCTAGCCTACATTGTTGTGTCCCTCTGTTTGGTTTATTTATGCATAGATAAGTACTAAATATCCATTCCAACCATCAAAATCAAGAATGAGAAAAATGGGTAGCAAAATTGAAAAACGTTATCTAAGAGAAGCATTGAAACGTTATCAATGAACAATAATAAAAAAAAAAACTTTGGGTTCTTAAAAGTGTAGCTGTACCCCATACCCTTCTTCAACCGTCGAAAATGGAGAGTTTCCGTGAGATGCTCATTGACATCTACTCTGATGTGAGACCTGACCCAAGGGCTAGATCTGACCCAGTCTCGGCTTGGAATATTGGGGGGTTAGCATGGATAATTTATTGACCTGTTGAACCCACCGCAAAGGCCACATAATTGTTTTAATAAAATAAGAGAAAAATAAAGAGAAGCTAAAAGGCATACAGCTCGCATTTTTGGTCAAGAAGCTTATCAAGTTCCGCAAGTGGGTAGGGTTAGAGTTTGTTTTACAAGTTTTTTCTTGTAACAACAGTAGCAATCACTACATAGCTCACCGGAGCAATCACGTAAGGCCATAAAACATCTCAAACAGCAAAGATCATAAAAAAGATTCGTTCTTTCTCCTTAAACTTGTAGAAACACGAATGTTACAAACGTGTTTCACACCACCAACTTCACGGAGCTCTGCAAGAAATAAAAGGGTGGCACCGGGTGCCCAATTGTTCTCCAATGCCTAAGTTAGATTAATGATCTTAGTTTGTATATATGAATGACTGAATTAAAATGACAGAGTTAGCTTAGTGTTATTTATAAGAGGGTCGTCATGAAGATAATCAATACAGATGGATATATCTTTGATTATATTCAGCATTAATTGTGCTATCGTCTCCCTAATAGCACGGAGGCATTATCTAGCCTACATTGTTGTGTCCCTCTGTTTGGTTTATTGGATGCATAGATAAGTACTAAATATCCATTCCAACCATCAAAATCAAGAATGAGAAAAATGGGTAGCAAAATTGAAAAACGTTATCTAAGAGAAGCATTGAAACGTTATCAATGAACAATAATAAAAAAAAAACTTTGGGTTCTTAAAAGTGTAGCTGTACCCCATACCCTTCTTCCACCGTCGACAACGGAGAGTTTCCGTGAGATGCTCGTTGACATCTTCTCTGATGCGAGACCTGACCTAAGGGCCAGATCTGACCCACTCTCGGCTTGGAATATTGGGGCATTAGCATGGATTATGTATTGACCTTTTGAACCCACCGCAAGGCCACATAATTGTTTTAATAAAATAAGACAAAAATAAAGAGAAAGTAAAAGGCATACAGCTCGTATTTTTTGTCAAGAAGCTTATCAAGTTCCACAAGTGGGTTGGGTTAGAGTTTGTTTTACTAGTATTTTCCTGTAACAACAGTAGCAATCACTACATAACTCAACGGAGCAATCACGTGAGGCTATAAAACATCACAAACAGCAAAGATCAAAAACAAAAGATTCGTTCTTTTTCCTTAAACTTGTAGAAACACCATTGTAACAAACGTGTTTCACACCACCAACTTCACGAACCTCTGCAAGAAATAAAAGGGTGGCACCGGGTGCCCGGTTGTTCTTCGAGGCTTAAGTTAGATTAATGATCTTAGTTTGTATATATGAATGACTGAATTAAAATGACAGAGCTAGCCCAGTGTTATTTATAAGAGGGTCGTCATGAAGATAATCAATCAATACAGACAGATATATCTTTGATTATATTCGGCATTAATTGTGCTATCGTCTCCATAATAACACGGAGGCATTATCTAGCCTACATTGTTGTGTGCCTCTGTTTGGTTTATGGGATGCATAACGGGTTCTTGGGAATTAACTACGATGGACGGATAAGTACTAAATATCCATTCCAAACATCGAAATCAAGAATGAGAAAAATGGATAGCAAAATTGAAAAAGGTTATCTAAGAGAAGCATTGAAACGTTATCAATGAACAATAAAAATAAAAAAAGCGTTGGGTTCTTAAAAGTGTACCTGTATGCCATACCCTTCTTCCACCGTCGAGAACGGAGAGTTTCCGTGAGATGCTTGTTGACATCTTCTCTGATGCGAGACCTGACCCAAGGGCCAGATCTGACCCAGTCTCGGCTTGGAATATTGGGGGGTTAGCATGGATTATTTATTGACCTTTTGAACCCACCGCAAGGCCACATAATTGTTTTAATAAAATAAGACAAAAAGAAAGAGAATGTAAAAGGCATACAGCTCGCATTTTTGGTCAAGAAGCTTATCAAGTTCCGCAAGTGGGTAGGGTTAGAGTTTGTTTTACTAGTATTTTCCTGTAACAACAGTAGCAATCACTACATAACTTACTGGAGCAATCACGTGAGGCCATAAAACATCTCAAACAACAAGGACAAAAAAAAAAAGATTCGTCTTTTTCCTTAAACTTGTAGAAACACAATTGTTACAAACGTGTTTCACACCACCAACTTCACGGACCTCTGCAAGAAATAAATGGGTGGCACCAGGTGCCCAGTTGTTCTCCGATGACTAAGTTAGATTAATGATCTTAGTTTGTATATTTGAATGACTGAATTAAAATGACGGAGCTAGCTCAATGTTATTTGTAAGAGGGTTATCATAAAGATAATCAATATAGATGGATATATCTTTGATTATATTCGGCATTAATTGTACTATCGTCTCCCTAATAACACGGAGGCATTATCTAGCGTACATTATTGTGTGCCTCTGTTTGGTTTATTGGATGCATAACGGGTTCTTGGGAATTTACTACGATGGACGGATAAGTACTAAATATCTATTCCAACCATCAAAATGAAGAATGAGAAAAAGGGTAGCAAAATTGAAAAAGGTGATCTAAGAGAAGCATTGAAACGTTACCAATGAAGAATAAAAATAAAAAATGCATTGGGTTCTTAAAAGTGTTGCTGTATCCCACACCCTTCTCCCACCGTCGAGTACGGAGAGTTTCCGTGAGATGCTCGTTGACATCTTCTCTGATGCGAGACCTGACCCGAGGGCCAGATCTGACCCAGTCTCGGCTTGGAATATTGGGGGGTTAGCATGGATTATTTATTGAAATTTTGAGGAACCTGATCGATCGTTGGGGTTGGGAGTAAGAGCATCTTGCAGAAAGATCTATCATCGATCAGAAACCGGACGTTTCTAAAAAGAAAGAAAGAACACGAACAGCGTTGGAGTTTGTTTTTGGATGCAAGTTAGGAGAGACGCATGCATGTACGTAGCTGCTTCCATGGCCAATAAATTCATTAAGGTTTGCATCTAATTCTTGAAAATGGTAAAAAAAGAACAAGAAGTCAAGAACAAGAACATAACCCAGCAAGACGAAGCAGGTAGCGATTTGCTAATGATATTGCTGCTAGCTGCTGATCCCCATGCATGCGTGGACGTCCGATGTGTCCATTCCCGCAAAGAAGCTGCAGCTGCTTCCATGGTCAATAAATTCTTTAAGGTTTGCATCTAATTCTTGAAAAAGGAGAACAAGATCAAGAACAAGAAGTCAAAAAAAAGAACATGACCCGGTAATTAGACGAATTAGCAGGTTGTGATTTGCTAATGATATTGCTGCTGCTGATCCCCGTGCTGGCATGGACATGAAGTCTGATGCGTCCGTTCATGCAAATAAAGAAGCTGTGCTGCTGCTTCCATGGTCAATAAATTCTTTAAGCTTTCCATCTAATTCTTTAGAAAGGAGGATAATAACAACATTAAGAAGTCAAAAACAGGAACATAACCCAATAAGACGAAGCATGGACGTCCGATGCGTCCTTTCGTGCAAAGAAGCTACGTACTGCAGGCCGATAAAAACATATATTTGAGAATATAATATTACGATTTCACGGAAAGATCCACATGCCAAGATTCCAAACTTCAAATCTTGGCCTGTACTGCATGGTAGAATATTACGATGATATTGAATGATAGATCAGGACCAGAAACGGAAAACACAACAGATATAGATAGGATATTGATCGATGGAGCGCCTGGAGATACCTAAGTGCATGATCAGCCTGTATTTAGGCCATTCTTGAGGCGTTGAAGCATGCATGCTAACACCATCACCAAGTCTCTAATTAAAGAAAGAACTCCAAAGATGAAATTATAGTCTCTAATTAAAGAAAGAACTCCAAAGATGAAATGATCTCCGATGAAGAATGAAGTTTTCCCGCAGTTCAGATTTGAAAATCATCAGGAGAAGGATGGTGAATGCATAATCCTAGCTATGAAAGCAGCGAGAAAAGTCGTTTGATTCATCTCTTCACGTACATGTTACTCCTTTATTTATTGGCGAAGTTACCGAGGTGTATCAAACTCCCGGCCTAACCTCTATTTCGTGAGACTTCAGATGATTGGTTAATATATTAAATCTTTTTAATTAGGGAAATCATTCAGATAAACATTTATATCTATTTTATTTTATCTCGTTCTTTACTGCCTTTATGATCTTTCTGAATATTATAACTAATATAATTTTGATCTCATTAATTTTTCTTTCTATATAAATCTTTATCGATCTCTAATAAGAGGATAACCCTTGATATCGTGCTTATAATTCTTTTTTATTTATAATATAATTCCTGTATGCGTTGTAATTTGTCACTGTTTTCAATTTTTGAAAGATAAATCTTTATATATATATATAAAGTGGTTATCTAAAAGAAAATCTTGTTTTAATAGTTTTTCTTATCCTTCCATTAAATTTAACACCGTTTGTCTAAATACGTGTGAATGTAATGGGCGTATGGATTTATTTTATCTCGTTCTTTATTGCCTTTATGATCTTTCTGAATATTATAACTAATATAATTTTGATCTCATTAATTTTTCTTTCTATATAAATCTTTATCGATCTCTAATAAGAGGATAACCCTTGATATCGTGTTTATAATTCATTTTTATTTATAATATAATTCCTGTATGCGTTGTAATTTGTCACTATTTTCAATTTTTGAAAGATAAATCTTTATATATATATATAAAGTGGCTATCTAAAAGAAAATCTTGTTTTAATGTTTTTCTTATCCTTCCGTTAAATTTAACACCGTTTGTCTAAATACGTGTGAATGTAACGGGCGTATGGAACAAAGACATAAACGTTGAGAGAGATAACATTCAATGATAGAAGACAAAAGGTTACGTGGAGGAGCAGATAAAGATATTACTCGGTTGGAACGAAGGGCTTTGAGGGCCGTGCAATGGAGAATCAAAGGGCTAGCAAAGATAGGGTATCCAAATAGATATGGATGGCTGGGTGAACCATGGGTCTGGGGAGTCGTGAGTGATTGACGGACGTACACAAAACTTTAATAAAAGACATACACAAATTTTATATGGAAAACTCTTGTTGCAGGCCACTTGCAGACAGAATGGCGCACCATGCTGGCGTGGACTAAATGAAATGGAGCGTTTTATCTGAAGCGGGAATATGAAATTGCCTCGGTTGCCTATTCAATTTCCAGTCTTCTATTTCCCGCAAACGGATTCCAAATCCGGACCGGGTTCCGGCCCAGATATACCCGAGTCATAACTCGGGCTGGAACCCAGATTGATTCGGGTTTTTACAATCCGGAAATCCGGGTCCCGGCCTATACCCGTTTTTTTTTTAAATTTAATAAAAAAGCCTATATTATTAAATTAATTTTCTAGAAAAAAATAATGCTGAAAGCCTATATGATATNAATAATGCTGAAAGCCTATATGATATTACACTTTTCTCAAGAAAACATATCAAAATTACATATTTAAGAAAAAATAATGCTGAAATTGAAAGACTATTTCATCTATATTATATTACACTTTTTTCAAGAAAACATATCAAAATTACATATTCAAGAAAAAATAATGCTAAAATTGAAAGACTATTCTATATTCATCTATATTGACTACTGAAAAAATTACATAATTCCCAACAACTGGAAGTGATTTCACCAAATTTGTTATGCCTGCTGAAGGTCACAGATTCCTGCATGAACACAAATCATTATATTCATATAAATATACCAACAAATCTTAACCACCTGCCAAAAAGAACATGCAAGCATGCAAATACAACATTCCTATATCAGAAGTACAGAGCATGATTAGTATGATCACTACTCTACAAGGTGAAATGTTTCTATAGAGATGTATAGCACAGTACTCAAAAAAATAAATTTGGGATTTCACATGATTGTGTGCAGGAGGTGCAAAATTGTGATAACCACAAGTGATATATGGAAGGTGTACCAAGCTAATCATAAAAAAATCTAGAGATCACCAGAGTGCAAAGCAATGTGTTAATTTTACAGAGTTACACTTTTTTTTTTTTTACTTTGAGAGTTGCACAAACTACAGGCCTGATGATTGCATTTGAAATCTTTCCAATGCCCATTGATGGGAGTTGAAGCACTTTCAGAAGCTCTGTTTAGTTATATACCAGCCAGAAAGGAACGTAGACATAATCATATGAATAAAAAGGATTAAGGCACTTAAAGCTAAAGTGCCAAAGAGTACACTGACCTCAGGTTCTTCTTCTTTTTCTATCTCCTCCTCAGACTCTTCTTCTACATCCTCTCTGACTTCTTCCTAATAGTACCACAGAAATCAAGTCACAATCAATACTACTAATTTTGAACATGCAGCAAAATAGAAAAAGCAAAAAGCCAATGAAGCACGAGCAAATCATCATTCTACTAATTTTTTCCTTTACCGCACAAGCCTTGAACTTGGCAAATTTTGAAGGTGAGGATTTCACATACCGGACGGCATCCCTAATCTTTGAAACAAAATCAATTACATCCTTCAAGCCGTCCATAACAATCAGATTCAATATATGGGCAGCACACCACATGTGAAGAAATTCACCACCCAATATAGTACGATTATTGTCTTTTATTCTCCTCCTCATGTAATCAACAGCAACATCATTTAAGCATGCATTATCAACTGTAATGGTTAAAATTTTATCAACACCCCATTCATGCAATCCAGAGTTTAACACCCTCCCAATAGTTTCGCCCCTATGGTCGGGAATTTGGCAAAACTTTAGTATTTTTTTGTGCAATCTCCAATTGCAATAAATAAAATGTGCGGTAATGCACATGTAGTTCAGATTTTGCACCGACGTCCAAGTATCGGTGGTAAGACAAATTCTTTGACCATCCAACAATTCTTTTAGCTGTATCTTCTTTTCATTATACACTTTAATGCAATCCATTTTTAAAGTGGCTCGAGATGGCAAAGTAAATCGAGGCTCTAAATCCACTACATATTCAATAAAACCTTCATGTTCCACACGCCTAAAAGGCAATTCACATCTAATAAAATACTTAGCGGTTGACACCCTAAGTTTTTCTACATCGTACTTCACTAGGCCTTGTGGACTACACACTCTTCCTTCCGCATCTCTCTTAACACTAGATGATTGACTTCTTCCAACTCCTTTAACTTTAAGAGGGGAAGTTTCACATGCATTCTGTAGGTGGTGTAACATAGATGAAGTGCCATTTTTGTAGTGGCAACTGTATAGCTTAGAGCAATAGTTGCACTGAACTTTTGGGTTATCGAGGTCAATAGGTTACACTCTAGTATAGTGTTTCCATACCACAGATTGGTTGCTAGGTGCTTTTTTAGATTTCTTGGATAAAGGTGGGATGGAACGAGTAGGTTGTTGTGTATGTGTGGATGAAGAAGGGGTTGGAAGAGTCCCAAGCTCCTCTACATCCAATGGAATAGAAGAGGAGTCGCCAACCCCTTGGGTTGTACCGACATTACAACTCACAGAATCTTCTTCCATCTGTTAAAATTACAACAAAATCAAAGAAAAGCAGGAATAGTTACTAAAACAACAAACTTCTAAACACCAAAAATGTTACTCACGAGAGGCATATTACTTACTAACTCGTTGAGCAAAACACCAAGGAGATGACTACTGAAATTATAAATTATATATAACCAGTAGCCCATTGAGCAAAACAGGGTTGCACAGATCAGGTGCAAAGAGGCCTCACTGCCACTGGGCTACTGGTGGCAGCTACAACAGGGTGACTGCAGTTTTTTTGTTTTTGTTCAAAATCTTATTTAAAAAATTTGAAGTTTTGGTATTTTTGAAAAATTGAATATAATGGTTTTTATGTTTGTATGTTTGGAAGTAAGATGATCTCTGACTGAAAAATATCTTTGACTTTTAGGTTTTACCTTAGTACCCAAACATGCCCAAATAAAAAACTCGGAAGGCAATGTAGTCCCCAATAATGACTTTTGAGGGGAGAGATTGAGATGGAAGGGATCTAGGGAACATATTTAAAACAAGTGCAAGGATTATAGGAAAGCAGTCAAGAGGGAGTTTTTCAAAATTTAAATGCATCATATTTATTTGTTGGTTTTTCACATTTCTGACCTTTCATCTTTATAGGCATTAAACAATTTTTTATTCTTCACTTGGGCAATTAAGTCAACTTGATGTTTGAATTTAAACAGAATAGACAAAACTACAGGTCTTATGCATGAAGAGCAAATTCTGTGAAGTGTATTCTTATATACCAAACATTCAATACAACACCAAAATATGATGGTAAACGCAACAAAGAAACCTCCAAACTCAAGGTTAAATAAAAATAGGGGGAAAATAATCAATTTACGTGGAAGAATTATCTTAAGGAAATACCATATTCCAAAAAGTAAATACCATATATATATGAACTTTCACTGACAAATTGCATTTCAAAGTACGATAATTTCTTTGAGAACTTTCACTGCATCTAACAAATACCCAAAAACATACAATGCACAGAATGCACAGCCACAAACAAAAGCATAGATCTAACAAAAGCAAAGAATGCACAGCCACACGGAACAAAACACACCAAAAAAACCCACTAAAAAAATAAAAAACTAACTTGAGGGCAACGACGAGATGAGGGTGACGATTGGAGGAGGGTGACGAAGGGACGACGGCGACGACGAGACGACGGGACGATGGCGACGACGCTAGGGTTTCTGGAACATTCGTTGTGAGAGAGAGAGAGAGAGAGAGAGTCAGATTGGGGGGGAGGAATTCGGGAGGGGGGGAATCAAAGGCATATAACCCAGCGCGAAAACGGCGTCGTTTTGGCACGGGGTTTGGGTTTTAAAAAAACCCGGGTATACCCGGGTTTTAGAAACCAGGTACCGGCTCGGGTGTTTTTCGGGCCGGTGTCCGTAACCGGAACCTGGTTATCCAGGTTCCGGACCGGGCCGGAAAAAAATCCGGCCTAGTTGCCCAGCCCTATTCTGCACTTCTCCTCTCAGCTCTCAACCCCATCTCAAACTAAAGATTGAAAATCCTCCCCATTAATCTACCCTCAAACTCACTCTCGCTGAAGAGAAGCTCGAAGACTCCACGATTTTTTCTTCATTTTGGTCACTGTGGTTCGTGGGCTCAGTGGCGTAGATCTGAGGAGTTTGGGAAACCCTAAATCATGCATAATATGTCTCTCTCTCTCTCTCTCCCCTGCTTTTGGTTATTCGATCTATAACATATGATATATATTCTTATTCTGCTTATTCGATCTGTGCATGTTGTTGGATTCTATTAGGGTTTTTTTTTTTTTTTATTTGAGGATTTTTTAGAAGCCCCTAATCTAAGATTTTATTTAGGGTTTATGTGAGAAAATTAACATCATTTTTTTTATGGCTAATCTTTTAATCCTAAGACCTGTAATTGTTTTGGTTTTGATGTCCTGTTTGGTTATGTTTGATAAATAAATAAAATATTTTGATCAAAAAATGGCAAGGTCAGTACACAGAAATAGTCATAGAAATTGTATGTTTTTACTCCAATATTACCATGGAGTTGAAAGAATGGAGATCAAGGGGAGGAAGAAAAAAGGAACAACATTACATTTGTTGTATATGGATTAAAACAAACCTAAACTGGAGAAAACATTACCAGGATCTCCCCTGCAATCTTCTTGTAAAATGCACCCTTCAAATTGCATAAGAACATTATAAGAAATTGCCCACACAAGAGTCTCCCTCGCCCTTGGCCTGTCTATTGATGTTATTGAACTTTACTGAACACCCATGATTGACAAACCTATTCTTCTGAAGATTGGATTGTCGTCTGGATGTTGTGTTTAAAGCCACTAAAAAAGAAACAACAGTGGCTTCTGCTGCCTCATAATATCTCTAAGAATCTGCAAATCTATAGAAAAATCTCTCTTTGAATCATGTGACGGTTCCTTCAAGCTTCTACCCAGGCTAGCATCTCACTTAACTACACAACTTGAGCCGAATTTGTTGGTGTTAAATCTTTTTCCATGGAAGAGGAAACCTCTTGAGCTTTGTTATTTCCTTGAGATGTAAGAAGCTGCACAGGCATACTGAGTAGGCCATAATAGTACAATGAAATCCAAAAGCTAATATTAGTGCAACTTGAAACTGGCCAGATGGCAAGGACCCTGTAAATCAGAAGGAAACACGATAAGCTTGAGTACAGTTGGGGGCATGTTATAGTAGGGATTTATCTTGTCTAGAAAAAGGTAAAATTATACCATCTTCATCTTGGGTGTTGGAAGGAGCACTGGTTCCATAGCTCATCTAGATAACACGTGCAGGGAGCTGCTAGCAGTGAATCCAAGTTGTTCCTTACTTAAATCATTTTAAGCTATTTGAAATAGTGTTTTAAATTTGCTGTGCTTTTTTATTCTGTTTTAAATTTGGTGTGATTTTTTATTCTAACTTGCTGCCTAGGAGATAGTCATTCATAATGTTAATTTAATGCAACTGAGAGGGTTAAAGTTTCTCATTTTTTCAAATTTTTTTTTCGTTACTATCATAAGTAAAAGTAGCTTTATTGAAGTGATTGTAATAGGAACTGTCCAAGCAGATAGGGAGTATACAAAAGAAAAAACTTAATTACATTCTAGGAACCAGAAAAAGAAGTAAAAGTTCCTCTGTTTTGTGATATAGAAAACTTTTTTCTATGTAGGTGCAGTTTTAAGTAGTGGCATTATTGTTTTAGATTCCGGTGGTGGTTGGAACTTCCAATATATGTGGGTTTGTAATCTTGTTCTATGTTAGCACTTCTATCCTGGCAGACCTATAATAACTTAGGAATGCAACTAATTTAGCCTTTTAGCTTGGGCTGCCAAGATGACCATTTGAGGCGTCCGTATAGTGATATTTCCCCTATTCTTTTTATTTTTCTCTCCTAGTATTTTTAATGTATCTAAGTACACTTTGCTAAATCATTAACAAATGAGCTTCACTTCAATTTGGGGCACAGAGAGTAACTTCTTTTTTGTTGAGTTTTAAGTATTAAACTTAGCTCACCTTATTGTAGATTAAACTCAGCTCACCTTTTTAAGGATTAAAGCTGCTCACTTTTTTAAGGATTAAACTCTCTTCTCTGGAAAAAAAACTTCTAAACCCCAACGGAAAACAATGAATGAAAAACACTATTTTTTTAGCAACAGCATACTCCATCGTTGATTGGGAACATGTTATCTAAGGAAGATAAGGTATCATCATCAGTTTCTTCATCTTCTCTTGCTAATCATACTTTGAGAAACAACCCAATGTGCAATCGTGGGTCACCTACTTCACTTAGAACATAGAACATGCCAAGAAATCTGGGCCGATCATTCTTTGGGTGTTCAAACTACAATACGAAGGTACAAAAAATAATCATTTAATACTTTTCCAGTACCAAGTTTAGTTTGACTAAACTTTTTGATATTGTTACATTCTCAATCATTTGTTTGGTTTTTTATACAAGGATTACCAAATTGCAACTATTTTATGTGGGCAGATAGCGGTCAGGAAAGAGAGAATGAACTTATGAAAGTATAAATCGAGATTTTAAGGAAGAAGGAAGAGCTCCAGAAAACACATGAAGAGTTGCAGAAAACACAGGAAGAGGTTCAGAAATTATTGCGAGTGTTTCAAAGAAGAGAGGAAGAGGTTCAAACAAGAGAGGAAGAGGTTCAGAAAATGATGGAAGAGGTTCGACATTGGATGGAAGAGGTTCGCCTAAGAGCATTGGCATTGGTTTCGCCAAATTTATCTTCAAATTTGGCCAATATCAACACTTATTTGCATTTGCCTATTTCATTTAAATTCAATCTCTACATTCGATTAGCCATTCATTCTCTATATAATAATAAAATATTATTCAATTAATAATTTTTTTATTTAATTTATTTTATCACATTTTGTAATTCTACCAATTAAATGTTAATAATAATTATATTCTAATTAAATTAATATTGGAAAAATTATTATTCAATGTTAATAATAATTATATTATATTAAATTAATATTAAAAAAAGTATTATTAAATGTTAATAGTAATTATATTATATTAAATTAATATTTAAAACAGTATTATTAAATGTTAATAATAATTATATTATATTAAATTAATATTACAAAAAAGTATTATTAAATGTTAATAGTAATTATATTCTAATTAAATTAATAATAAAAAAAGTATTGTTAAATGTTAATAATATAATTATATTTTAAATTTTAACTGTTAATTATATTCTAATTAATTTAATTTATTTTTTTGAAATGATAAATTAATATTTTAATGTTTGATGAATGAATAGTGGTCTTCCATCTTTAGCCAACCACTGTAGCAAAAGTTCAAATTATTTTAGATTTGCCCAATCAAATGTGAAGGATTTTTTAGCCAAATTATGTAAAATTTGGATTTGAGATAGTGTTGAACATGTAATATTTTATTTACGTGTGTTTTAAACTGGTTTGTATTTAAACAAAAATTCTGGTACTAGTTATAAGACTTTATTATCCGCTGCGATGTTTAGTTTGTATACATGTTGCATGTACACACACTTGGTACCAAGCGAATGGGATGTGTGACCCGTGTTGTCATCATCCCGACGTCTCGATTTTCACGTGTCTGTACGTGCGAGTTGGGGTCGTCACAGGGTGGTATCAGAGCAGTTCGACTCTGGGTAAAACCACATGTCCCGTAGGTGTAGTACCAGAAAGTTTTTAAAGTTTTGATTTAAAAGTTTAATTTATTTGAAGCTTTGTTTTTTATTTTATTTGAGATAGCTTGATTTTAATATATTTATTTATTTACTTGTTTTATTGTATGCTATTTTATTTTTTCGTTATTTGGTCTTGGTTGTGTGTTGTTTGTTTTGTCCGATATTTAAACGGGGTCAAATGTTGTGTTATGGCAGGAAGATGGTAAGACCACGAAGGCCTTCTGGGGAACCTGTGACACCCCGTTTTTACGTGTATTTTCACTGAAGAAATATTTTAATTTAATTAATTTTATAGTGCTTGTAATTTAAATAATTGGATTTTAATTAGTTTTTATTCGCTGTTGAATTTAAGTGGCTGCTTAATTTATTTCAGCTTGTTTTTGGTTTTAAAAATTTAATAGTTGGTTTATACTAGTTATTTAATATATTTTAGCTTATCGATGTGTTTAAATATATTTTCTTAATTTTATCGCTTTTAAAGTTATCTTTTTTTTGAATTAGTCGTTGGACTTCCGAAGTGAGGTTTAGACCTCATTTTCTTTCTTCCTCTTTTCCTTTCTTTTCTTTTTCTTTTTTTTCCTCTCTTTTTCTTTTCTTCTTTTCTTTTTTTCTTTCTTTTTCTTCTCTTCTTTCTTCCTCCCCCGCGTACGCCCCTGCTTCGCACGTTTCTCTCTCTCCTCTTCCCGTCGCCGTCCAGCTGCCACGCCCAGCCCGTTTCCGTCCGGCCACCGTGGCCGACACCACCCCCACCAAAACTTTCCCCTCCCTCCGGTGAACCACCCCACCGATTTCCAGCCCCAACCGGCTGGCCGTTTAGCCGGAAAACCTCCTTCAAGCCACACGGTTTTTGCCCCGATTGGCCGCCGTCGCTCCACCTTCGGCCACCACCTCTTCACCACTTCATCACCGATTCCTTGCCGTCCTAACCCACTCATCCCCGGCCTCAAACGGTCACCGAAGCGGCTCCCATGAGCTCAACTCCGATTTGCACATTTTTTACTTCAACCGGCGTTTTCGCCGCCACCCACGGCCAAAGCCGACTTCCACTAGCTTCATAAAATTCCCTAAACCATTCCCTATCAATTTGGGGTCTTGGTTCTTCCCCATTCAAAAGTGGGAATTTTGCGACCCACGGGAACAGTGCATTTGCACTGTTACGTTGCTTTTGCATCGCCGTTTGCTTCGCGCCGAACCTTCTAAAAATCCTTTTTAGCGCTGTAAGTATTTTCCCAAGCTTCGTTTTAGATTTAATATATTATTACCTTTACAATAATTTATTTGGTTGGTTTGCTGATTCCGGACTGAGTCCGAGGAGTTCGGGGGTTGGATGGATGGAGGATGGAGTTGCTTGAATTGTTGTTTTATGATTGGTTGTATTTGTCAAGCATTGAGTTTGCATTTACGTGGTGTGTACATGTGCATTTTATTTTAATTGGAAAAATTCCTGTTTTATTGGCGTAAATCGATTTTTGGGTGCGTGTGTCTCAGGAGCCCAAGCCGGGATGGGTTATTATCTCGGTGGAGCTCCTCTGGTCACTCGAGAGCGTAAAATACTGAGTGACGTCCCCTGAGTTGTCGTTGGACGATGGGAGCGGGACTAGGGGTGCTTGGCTACGTACGCGCGAGAGGCGCGGAACCAAACATCGCCCTACTCACTGACTCCGTGGCCCCTCTGCTGGCAGGGGCTAGAGGATGCTTGGCTACATACGCGCGAGAGGCGCGAAACCGGGCATCGCTTGATATGAAGCCAGGGCTTGCGGATGACCCCTAGGGGAGGTCATGGTGCATTCGATTAAGGAAAAATATGTAAAGGATGGTTTGAGTTTGGTTTTAGGCCATTATGTGAGATAATGGCGAGATATGTTTTTAAAGGAAAGGTTTTGGGCCAAATGGGACTTTTGGCGTGTGTGGAAAAAATATGGTTTTGGGGAACATGTGCATTGGGCATAATTCATGCATATTGTTTGGGTTTAATATGTTTATATCTTGCGTTGGTTGGATTTTACTTACCTGCGGTACCATTTTTGGTACCGTAGATTTTGTTACAGATCTTAATGATGAGGAGGCTGAGCCAGAGGAGGCGGCTCCGCCGGAGGAGTAGCTGGATGATCCTTAATTATATTATATTTGCCGATGCTTTTTATTAGTGTGCTTTTGGGATTTGAAACGATGTTGAACTTGTAATATTTTAGTATGTATGTTTTGGAAACTGGTTTGTATTTAACTGAGAAAAATTCTGGTACTTAGTTTTATAACTTATCCATCCGCTGCGTGTTCTTTCCTGTACACTTTCCGCTTGTATACACACTTTGGGCACTTAGCGATGGGATGTGTGACCGAGTTGTCATCGTCCCGACGTCTCGACTTCCGCGTGGCTGTATGCGGGAGTTGGGGGCGTCACAGAACCTTAGGATGATTTACCAAGAGGCGACGGAAATTTCGCCATGGCTCGATCGTTAAATCGATTGACTGAATATCTGCAGCGAGGGGAGAAAAGTAGAGCGGTGCAAGCTGGATGCACCTATCAGCGCTTCTTAGTGCATAGAACCCCTGCTTTTACGGGAGAAGAGGATCCACTTCGAGCTGGAAAGTGGATCAGAGATTTGGAAAAGATGTTTGAAGTCTATGGTTGCACTGAGGCGCAACAAGTGCTCTATGCAAGTTATTTGTTACAAGGTACTACTTCTGAATGGTGGGAGACAACAAGAGAAATGTTAGTATTGGAGTTGGGGTCCTTTGCCACTATGACTTCGCAGCGCTTTAAAAAGGAATTTAATGATCGTTTCTTTCCCACTTCTGTGAGGTGGCAAAAAGCAAGAGAATTTTCTAGCTTGGTCCAAGGAAGCATGACCGTAGAACAGTTTGCCCGGAGATTTGTAGAGCTTAGGCAATTTGCTTCTCATCTCATCGCCCCGGAGGAGATGCCAGCCGAGTATTTCCAGGAGGGTCTGCGACCAGACATAAGCAGGGATGGTGGTAAAGTTCCGTCTGTGATTCCCGCCTACGGTGCACGCATAGGGATGGTGGTAGAGTCGTGCCTGCGATTCCTGCCTACAGTACTGTGATGGTTTGGTTAATGGGCCATTTTCTGGGAAAATCTAGAAAATGATGAGATTGGTTTTTGGGCCATTATCTAAGATAATGGCGAAGATATGATTAAAGGAAATATCTTGGGACAAATGGGATTTTGGCGTGCGTGGTAAAAATGTGGATTTTTGAAACATGTGTATTGGGCATCTTTTCATGCATATTGTAGAGTTTATCTAGAATGAGAAAAATGGGTAGCAAAATTGGAAAAGGTTATCTAACAGAAGCTTTGAAATGTTATCAATGAACAATAAAAATAAAAAAAAACGTTGGGTTGTTAAAAGTGTAGCTGTACGCCATACCCTTCTTCCACCGTCGAGAACGGAGAGTTTCCATGAGATGCTCGTTGACATCTTCTCTGATGTGAGACCTGACCCAAGGGCCAGATCTGACCCAGTCTCGGCTTGGAGTATTGGGGGTTTAGCATGGATTATTTATTGACCTTTTGAACCCACCGCAAGGTCACATAATTATTTTAATAAAATAAGACAAAAATAAAGGGAAAGTAAAAGGCATACAGCTCGCATTTTTGGTCAAGAAACTTATCAAGTTCCGCAAGTGCGTTGGGTTAGAGTTTGTTTTACGAGTATTTTCCTGTAACAACACTAGCAATCACTACATAACTCACCGGAGCAATCACGTGAGGCCATAAAACATCTCAAACAGCAAATTCCATAAAAAAAGATTCGTTCTTTTTCCTTAAACTTGTAGAAACACCATTGTTACAAACGTGTTTCACACCACCAACTTCACGGACCTCTGCAAGAAATAAAAGCGTGGCACCGAGTGCCCGGTTGTTCTCCGATGCCTAAGTTAGATTAATGATCTTAGTTTGTATATATGAATGACTGAATTAAAATGACAGAGTTAGCTCAGTGTTATTTCTAAGAGGGTCGTCATGAAGATAATCAATACATACAGAAATATCTTTAATTATATTCGACAATAATTGTGCTAATGTCTCCCTAATAACACGGAGGCATTATCTAGCCTACATTGTTGTGTGCCTCTTTTTGGTTTATTGGATACATAACGGGTTCTTGGCAATTAACTGCGATGGACGGATAAGTACTAAATATCCATTCCAACCATCAAAATCAAGAATGAGAAAAATGGGTAGCAAAATTGAAAAAGGTTATCTAAGAGAAGCATTGAAACGTTATCAATGAACAATAACAATAAAAAAAGCGTTGGGTTCTTAAAAGTGTAGCTGTACGCCATACCCTTCTTCCCACGTCGAGAACGGAGAGTTTCCGTGAGATGCTCGTTGACATCTTTTCTGATGCGAGACCTGACCTAAGGGCCAGATCTGACCTAATCTCGGCTTGGACTATTGGGGGGTTAGCATGGATTATTTATTGACCTTTTGAACCCACTGCAATGTCACATAATTGTTTTAATAAAATAAGACAAAAATAAAGAGAAAGTAAAAGGCATACAACTCGCATTTTTTGTCAAGAAGCTTATCAAGTTCCACAAGTGGGTTGGGTTAGAGTTTGTTTTACTAGTATTTTCCTGTAACAACAGTAGCAATCACTACATAACTCACCGGAGCAATCACGTGAGACCATAAAACATCTCAAGTAGCAAAGATCATAAAAAGAGATTCGTTCTTTTTCCTTAAACTTGTAGAAACACCATTGTTACAAACGTGTTTCACACCACCAACTTCACGGACCTCTGCAAGTAATAAAAGGGTCGCACCGGGTGCCCGATTGTTCTCCGATGGCTAAGTTAGATTAATGATCTTAGTTTGTATATATGAATGACTGAATTAAAATAACAGAGTTAGCTCAGTGTTATTTGTAAGAGGGTCGTCATGAAGATAATCAATACAGAGGATATATCTTTGATTATATTCGGCATTAATTGTGCTATCGTCTCCCTAATAACACGGAGGCATTATCTAGCCTACATTGTTGTGTGCCTCTGTTTGGTTTATTGGATGCATAACGGGTTCTTGGGAATTAACTACGATGGACGGATAAGTAGTAAATATCCATTCCAACCATCAAAATCAAGAATGAGAAAAATGTATAGCGAAATTGAAAAAGGTTATCTAAGAGAAGGGTTGAAACGTTATCAATGAACAATAAAAATAAAAAAAATCTTTGGGTTCTTAAAAGTTTAGCTGTACCCCATACCCTTCTTCCACTGCTGAGAACGGAGAGTTTCTGTTAGATGCTCGTTGACATCATCTCTAATGGAGACCTGACACAAGGGCCAAATCTGACCCAGTCTCGGCTTGGAATATTGGGGGGATAGCATGGATTATTTATTGACCTTTTGAACCCACCGCAAGGCCACATAATTGTTTTAATAAAATAAGACAAAAATAATGCGAAAGTAAAAGGCATACAGCTCACATTTTTGGTCAAGAAGCTTATCCAGTTCCGCAAGTGGGTTGGGTTAGAGTTTGTTTTACTAGTATTTTCTTTAACAACCGTAGCAATCACTACATAACTCCCCGAAGCAATCACGTGAGGCCATAAAACATCACAAAAAGCAAAGATCATAAAAAAAGATTTGTTCTTTTTCCTTAAACTTGTAGAAACACCATTGTTACAAACGTGTTTCACACCACCAACTTCACGGACCTCTGCAAGTAATAAAAGGGTCGCACCGGGTGCCCGGTTGTTCTCCGATGGCTAAGTTAGATTAATGATCTTAGTTTGTATTTATGAATGACTGAATTAAAATAACAGAGTTAGCTCAGTGTTATTTGTAAGAAGGTCGCCATGAAGATAATCAATACAGATGGATATATCTTTGATTATATTCGGCATTAATTGTGCTATCGTCTCCCTAATAACACGGAGGCATTGTCTACCCTACATTGTTGTGTGCCTCTGTTTGCTTTATTGGATGCATAACGGGTTCTTGGGAATTAACTACAATGGACGGATAAGTAGTAAATATCCATTCCAATCATCAAAATCAAGAATGAGAAAAATGTGTAGCGAAATTGAAAAAGGTTATCTAAGAGAAGGGTTGAAACGTTATCAATGAACAATAAAAATAAAAAAATCTTTGGGTTCTTAAAAGTGTAGCTATACCCCATACCCTTCTTCCACCGTTGAGAACGGTGAGTTTCTGTGAGATGCTCGTTGACATCTTCTCTGATGCGAGACCTGACACAAGGGCCAGATCTGACCCAGTCTCGGCTTGGAATATTGGGGGGTTAGCATGGATTATTTATTGACCTTTTGAACCCACCGCATGGCCACATAATTGTTTTAATAAAATAAGACAAAAATAATGAGAAAGTAAAAGGCATACAGCTCGCATTTTTGGTCAAGAAGCTTATCAAGTTCCGCAAGTGGGTTGGGTTGGAGTTTGTTTTACAAGTATTTTCTTGTAACAACAGTAGCAATCACTACATAACTCACCGAAGCAATCACGTGAGGCCATAAAACATCACAAACAGCAAAGATCATAAACAAAAGATCCGTTCTTTTTCCTTAAACTTGTAGAAACACCATTGTTACAAACGTGTTTCACACCACCAACTACACGGACCTCTGAAAGAAATAAAAGGGTGGTACCGGGTGCCCGATTGTTCTCAGATGCCTAAGTTAGCTTAATGATCTTAGTTTCTATATATGAATGACTGAATTAAAATGACAGAGTTAGCTCAGTGTTATTTATAAGAGGGTCTTCATGAAGATAATCAATATAGATGGATATATCTTCGATTATATTCGGCACTAATTGTGCTATCGTCTCCCTAATAACACGGAGGCATTATCTACCCTACATTGTTGTGTGCCTCTGTTTGGTTTATTGGATGCATAACGGGTTCTTGGGAATTAACTACGATGGACGGATAAGCACTAAATATCCATTCCAACCATCAAAATCAAGAATGAGAAAAATGGGTAGCGAAATTGAAAAAGGTTATCTATGAGAAGCGTTGAAACATTATCAATGAACAATAAAAAGAAAAAAATCTTGGGGTTCTTAAAAGTGTAGCTGTACCCCATACCCTTCTTCCACCGTCGAGAACGGAGAGTTTCTGTGAGATGCTCGTTGACATCTTCTCTGATGCGAGACCTGACACAAGGGCCAGATCTGACCAAGTCTCAGCTTGGAATATTGGGGTGTTAGCATGGATTATTTATTGACCTTTTGAACCCACCGCATGGCCACATAATTGTTTTAATAAAATAAGACAAAAATAATGAGAAAGTAAAAGGCATACAGCTCGCATTTTTGGTCAAGAAGCTTATCAAGTTCCGCAAGTGGGTTGGGTTGGAGTTTGTTTTACAAGTATTTTCTTGTAACAACAGTAGCAATCACTACATAACTCACCGAAGCAATCACGTGAGGCCATAAAACATCACAAACAGCAAAGATCATAAACAAAAGATCCGTTCTTTTTCCTTAAACTTGTAGAAACACCATTGTTACAAACGTGTTTCACACCACCAACTACACGGACCTCTGAAAGAAATAAAAGGGTGGTACCGGGTGCCCGATTGTTCTCAGATGCCTAAGTTAGCTTAATGATCTTAGTTTCTATATATGAATGACTGAATTAAAATGACAGAGTTAGCTCAGTGTTATTTATAAGAGGGTCTTCATGAAGATAATCAATATAGATGGATATATCTTCGATTATATTCGGCATTAATTGTGCTATCGTCTCCCTAATAACACGGAGGCATTATCTACCCTACATTGTTGTGTGCCTCTGTTTGGTTTATTGGATGCATAACGGGTTCTTGGGAATTAACTACGATGGACGGATAAGTACTAAGTATCCATTCCAACCATCAAAATCAAGAATGAGAAAAATGGGTAGCGAAATTGAAAAAGGTTATCTATGAGAAGCGTTGAAACATTATCAATGAACAATAAAAAGAAAAAAATCTTGGGGTTCTTAAAAGTGTAGCTGTACCCCATACCCTTCTTCCACCGTCGAGAACGGAGAGTTTCTGTGAGATGCTCGTTGACATCTTCTCTGATGCGAGACCTGACACAAGGGCCAGATCTGACCAAGTCTCAGCTTGGAATATTGGGGTGTTAGCATGGATTATTTATTGACCTTTTGAACCCACCGCATGGCCACATAATTGTTTTAATAAAATAAGACAAAAATAATGAGAAAGTAAAAGGCATACAGCTCGCATTTTTGGTCAAGAAGCTTATCAAGTTCCGCAAGTGGGTTGGGTTGGAGTTTGTTTTACAAGTATTTTCTTGTAACAACAGTAGCAATCACTACATAACTCACCGAAGCAATCACGTGAGGCCATAAAACATCACAAACAGCAAAGATCATAAACAAAAGATCCGTTCTTTTTCCTTAAACTTGTAGAAACACCATTGTTACAAACGTGTTTCACACCACCAACTACACGGACCTCTGAAAGAAATAAAAGGGTGGTACCGGGTGCCCGATTGTTCTCAGATGCCTAAGTTAGCTTAATGATCTTAGTTTCTATATATGAATGACTGAATTAAAATGACAGAGTTAGCTCAGTGTTATTTATAAGAGGGTCTTCATGAAGATAATCAATATAGATGGATATATCTTCGATTATATTCGGCATTAATTGTGCTATCGTCTCCCTAATAACACGGAGGCATTATCTACCCTACATTGTTGTGTGCCTCTGTTTGGTTTATTGGATGCATAACGGGTTCTTGGGAATTAACTACGATGGACGGATAAGTACTAAGTATCCATTCCAACCATCAAAATCAAGAATGAGAAAAATGGGTAGCGAAATTGAAAAAGGTTATCTATGAGAAGCGTTGAAACATTATCAATGAACAATAAAAAGAAAAAAATCTTGGGGTTCTTAAAAGTGTAGCTGTACCCCATACCCTTCTTCCACCGTCGAGAACGGAGAGTTTCTGTGAGATGCTCGTTGACATCTTCTCTGATGCGAGACCTGACACAAGGGCCAGATCTGACCAAGTCTCAGCTTGGAATATTGGGGTGTTAGCATGGATTATTTATTGACCTTTTGAACCCACCGCATGGCCACATAATTGTTTTAATAAAATAAGACAAAAATAATGAGAAAGTAAAAGGCATACAGCTCGCATTTTTGGTCAAGAAGCTTATCAAGTTCCGCAAGTGGGTTGGGTTGGAGTTTGTTTTACAAGTATTTTCTTGTAACAACAGTAGCAATCACTACATAACTCACCGAAGCAATCACGTGAGGCCATAAAACATCACAAACAGCAAAGATCATAAACAAAAGATCCGTTCTTTTTCCTTAAACTTGTAGAAACACCATTGTTACAAACGTGTTTCACACCACCAACTACACGGACCTCTGAAAGAAATAAAAGGGTGGTACCGGGTGCCCGATTGTTCTCAGATGCCTAAGTTAGCTTAATGATCTTAGTTTCTATATATGAATGACTGAATTAAAATGACAGAGTTAGCTCAGTGTTATTTATAAGAGGGTCTTCATGAAGATAATCAATATAGATGGATATATCTTCGATTATATTCGGCATTAATTGTGCTATCGTCTCCCTAATAACACGGAGGCATTATCTACCCTACATTGTTGTGTGCCTCTGTTTGGTTTATTGGATGCATAACGGGTTCTTGGGAATTAACTACGATGGACGGATAAGTACTAAGTATCCATTCCAACCATCAAAATCAAGAATGAGAAAAATGGGTAGCGAAATTGAAAAAGGTTATCTATGAGAAGCGTTGAAACATTATCAATGAACAATAAAAAGAAAAAAATCTTGGGGTTCTTAAAAGTGTAGCTGTACCCCATACCCTTCTTCCACCGTCGAGAACGGAGAGTTTCTGTGAGATGCTCGTTGACATCTTCTCTGATGCGAGACCTGACACAAGGGCCAGATCTGACCAAGTCTCAGCTTGGAATATTGGGGTGTTAGCATGGATTATTTATTGACCTTTTGAACCCACCGCATGGCCACATAATTGTTTTAATAAAATAAGACAAAAATAATGAGAAAGTAAAAGGCATACAGCTCGCATTTTTGGTCAAGAAGCTTATCAAGTTCCGCAAGTGGGTTGGGTTGGAGTTTGTTTTACAAGTATTTTCTTGTAACAACAGTAGCAATCACTACATAACTCACCGAAGCAATCACGTGAGGCCATAAAACATCACAAACAGCAAAGATCATAAACAAAAGATCCGTTCTTTTTCCTTAAACTTGTAGAAACACCATTGTTACAAACGTGTTTCACACCACCAACTACACGGACCTCTGAAAGAAATAAAAGGGTGGTACCGGGTGCCCGATTGTTCTCAGATGCCTAAGTTAGCTTAATGATCTTAGTTTCTATATATGAATGACTGAATTAAAATGACAGAGTTAGCTCAGTGTTATTTATAAGAGGGTCTTCATGAAGATAATCAATATAGATGGATATATCTTCGATTATATTCGGCATTAATTGTGCTATCGTCTCCCTAATAACACGGAGGCATTATCTACCCTACATTGTTGTGTGCCTCTGTTTGGTTTATTGGATGCATAACGGGTTCTTGGGAATTAACTACGATGGACGGATAAGTACTAAGTATCCATTCCAACCATCAAAATCAAGAATGAGAAAAATGGGTAGCGAAATTGAAAAAGGTTATCTATGAGAAGCGTTGAAACATTATCAATGAACAATAAAAAGAAAAAAATCTTGGGGTTCTTAAAAGTGTAGCTGTACCCCATACCCTTCTTCCACCGTCGAGAACGGAGAGTTTCTGTGAGATGCTCGTTGACATCTTCTCTGATGCGAGACCTGACACAAGGGCCAGATCTGACCAAGTCTCAGCTTGGAATATTGGGGTGTTAGCATGGATTATTTATTGACCTTTTGAACCCACCGCATGGCCACATAATTGTTTTAATAAAATAAGACAAAAATAATGAGAAAGTAAAAGGCATACAGCTCGCATTTTTGGTCAAGAAGCTTATCAAGTTCCGCAAGTGGGTTGGGTTGGAGTTTGTTTTACAAGTATTTTCTTGTAACAACAGTAGCAATCACTACATAACTCACCGAAGCAATCACGTGAGGCCATAAAACATCACAAACAGCAAAGATCATAAACAAAAGATCCGTTCTTTTTCCTTAAACTTGTAGAAACACCATTGTTACAAACGTGTTTCACACCACCAACTACACGGACCTCTGAAAGAAATAAAAGGGTGGTACCGGGTGCCCGATTGTTCTCAGATGCCTAAGTTAGCTTAATGATCTTAGTTTCTATATATGAATGACTGAATTAAAATGACAGAGTTAGCTCAGTGTTATTTATAAGAGGGTCTTCATGAAGATAATCAATATAGATGGATATATCTTCGATTATATTCGGCATTAATTGTGCTATCGTCTCCCTAATAACACGGAGGCATTATCTACCCTACATTGTTGTGTGCCTCTGTTTGGTTTATTGGATGCATAACGGGTTCTTGGGAATTAACTACGATGGACGGATAAGTACTAAGTATCCATTCCAACCATCAAAATCAAGAATGAGAAAAATGGGTAGCGAAATTGAAAAAGGTTATCTATGAGAAGCGTTGAAACATTATCAATGAACAATAAAAAGAAAAAAATCTTGGGGTTCTTAAAAGTGTAGCTGTACCCCATACCCTTCTTCCACCGTCGAGAACGGAGAGTTTCTGTGAGATGCTCGTTGACA
The DNA here is from genome assembly GCA_011037825.1 of Carya cathayensis. Taxonomy (NCBI): domain Eukaryota; kingdom Viridiplantae; phylum Streptophyta; class Magnoliopsida; order Fagales; family Juglandaceae; genus Carya; species Carya cathayensis. The sequence continues at coordinate 822,265 of QGSO01000606.1, forward strand.
TCTTCTCTGATGCGAGACCTGACACAAGGGCCAGATCTGACCAAGTCTCAGCTTGGAATATTGGGGTGTTAGCATGGATTATTTATTGACCTTTTGAACCCACCGCATGGCCACATAATTGTTTTAATAAAATAAGACAAAAATAATGAGAAAGTAAAAGGCATACAGCTCGCATTTTTGGTCAAGAAGCTTATCAAGTTCCGCAAGTGGGTTGGGTTGGAGTTTGTTTTACAAGTATTTTCTTGTAACAACAGTAGCAATCACTACATAACTCACCGAAGCAATCACGTGAGGCCATAAAACATCACAAACAGCAAAGATCATAAACAAAAGATCCGTTCTTTTTCCTTAAACTTGTAGAAACACCATTGTTACAAACGTGTTTCACACCACCAACTACACGGACCTCTGAAAGAAATAAAAGGGTGGTACCGGGTGCCCGATTGTTCTCAGATGCCTAAGTTAGCTTAATGATCTTAGTTTCTATATATGAATGACTGAATTAAAATGACAGAGTTAGCTCAGTGTTATTTATAAGAGGGTCTTCATGAAGATAATCAATATAGATGGATATATCTTCGATTATATTCGGCATTAATTGTGCTATCGTCTCCCTAATAACACGGAGGCATTATCTACCCTACATTGTTGTGTGCCTCTGTTTGGTTTATTGGATGCATAACGGGTTCTTGGGAATTAACTACGATGGACGGATAAGTACTAAGTATCCATTCCAACCATCAAAATCAAGAATGAGAAAAATGGGTAGCGAAATTGAAAAAGGTTATCTATGAGAAGCGTTGAAACATTATCAATGAACAATAAAAAGAAAAAAATCTTGGGGTTCTTAAAAGTGTAGCTGTACCCCATACCCTTCTTCCACCGTCGAGAACGGAGAGTTTCTGTGAGATGCTCGTTGACATCTTCTCTGATGCGAGACCTGACACAAGGGCCAGATCTGACCAAGTCTCAGCTTGGAATATTGGGGTGTTAGCATGGATTATTTATTGACCTTTTGAACCCACCGCATGGCCACATAATTGTTTTAATAAAATAAGACAAAAATAATGAGAAAGTAAAAGGCATACAGCTCGCATTTTTGGTCAAGAAGCTTATCAAGTTCCGCAAGTGGGTTGGGTTGGAGTTTGTTTTACAAGTATTTTCTTGTAACAACAGTAGCAATCACTACATAACTCACCGAAGCAATCACGTGAGGCCATAAAACATCACAAACAGCAAAGATCATAAACAAAAGATCCGTTCTTTTTCCTTAAACTTGTAGAAACACCATTGTTACAAACGTGTTTCACACCACCAACTACACGGACCTCTGAAAGAAATAAAAGGGTGGTACCGGGTGCCCGATTGTTCTCAGATGCCTAAGTTAGCTTAATGATCTTAGTTTCTATATATGAATGATTGAATTAAAATGACAGAGTTAGCTCAGTGTTATTTATAAGAGGGTCTTCATGAAGATAATCAATATAGATGGATATATCTTTGATTATATTCGCCTTTAATTGTGCTATCGTCTCCCTAATAACACGGAGGCATTATCTACCCTACATTGTTGTGTGCCTCTGTTTGGTTTATTGGATGCATAACGGGTTCTTGGGAATTAACTACGATGGACAGATAAGTACTAAGTATCCATTCCAACCATCAAAATCAAGAATGAGAAAAATGGGTAGCGAAATTGAAAAAGGTTATCTATGAGAAGCGTTGAAACATTATCAATGAACAATAAAAAGAAAAAAATCTTGGGGTTCTTAAAAGTGTAGCTGTACCCCATACCCTTCTTCCACCGTCGAGAACGGAGAGTTTCTGTGAGATGCTCGTTGACATCTTCTCTGATGCGAGACCTGACACAAGGGCCAGATCTGACCCAGTCTCAGCTTGGAATATTGGGGGGTTAGCATGGATTATTTATTGACCTTTTGAACCCACCGCAAGGCAACATAATTGTTTTAATAAAATAACACATAAATAATGCGAAAGTAAAAGGCATACAGCTCACATTTTTGGTCAAGAAGCTTATCAAGTTCCGCAAGTGGGTTGGGTTGGAGTTTGTTTTACTAGTATTTTCTTGTAACAACAGTAGCAATCACTACATAACTCACCGGAGCAATCACGTGAGGCCATAAAACATCACAAACAGCAAAGATCATAAACAAAAGATTCGTTCTTTTTCCTTAAACTTGTAGAAACACCATTGTTACAAACGTGTTTCACACCACCAACTACGCGGACCTCTGAAAGAAATAAAAGGGTGGTACCGGGTGCCGGGTTGTTCTCAGATGCCTAAGTTAGCTTAATGATCTTAGTTTCTATATATGAATGACTGAATTAAAATGACAGAGTTAGCTCAGTGTTATTTATAAGAGGGTCTTCATGAAGATAATCAATATAGATGGATATATCTTTGATTATATTCGGCACTAATTGTGCTATCGTCTCCCTAATAACACGGAGGCATTATCTAGCCTACATTGTTGTGTGCCTCTGTTTGGTTTATTGGATGCATAACGGGTTCTTGGGAATTAACTACGATGGACGGATAAGCACTAAATATCCATTCCAACCATCAAAATCAAGAATGAGAAAAATGGGTAGCGAAATTGAAAAAGGTTATCTAAGAGAAGCGTTGAAACACTATCAATGAACAATAAAAATAAAAAAATCTTTGGGTTCTTAAAAGTTTAGCTGTAACCCATACCCTTCTTCCACCGTCGAGAACGGAGAGTTTCTGTGAGATGCTCGTTGACATCTTCTCTGATGCGAGACCTGACACAAGGGCCAGATCTGACCCAGTCTCGGCTTGGAATATTGGGGGGTTAGCATGGATTATTTATTGACCTTTTGAACCCACCGCAAGGCCACATAATTGTTTTAATAAAATAAGACAAAAATAATGCGAAAGTAAAAGGCATACAGCTCACATTTTTGGTCAAGAAGCTTATCAAGTTCCGCAAGTGGGTTGGGTTAGAGTTTGTTTTACTAGTATTTTCTTGTAACAACCATAGCAATCACTACATAACTCGCCGGAGCAATCACATGAGGCCATAAAACATCACAAAAAGCAAAGATCATAAAAAAAGATTCGTTCTTTTTCCTTAAACTTGTAGAAACACCCTTGTTACAAACGTGTTTCACACCACCAACTTCACGGACCTCTGCAAGTAATAAAAGGGTCGCACCGGGTGCCCGGTTGTTCTCCGATGGCTAAGTTAGATTAATGATCTTAGTTTGTATATATGAATGGCTGAATTAAAATAACAGAGTTAGCTAGTGTTATTTGTAAGAGGGTCGCCATGAAGATAATCAATACAGATGGATATATTTTTGATTATATTCGGCATTAATTGTGCTATCGTCTCCCTAATAGCACGGAGGCATTATCTAGCCTACATTGTTGTGTGCCTCTGTTTGGTTTATTGGATGCATAACGGGTTCTTGGGAATTAACTACGATGGACGGATAAGTAGTAAATATCCATTCCAACCATCAAAATCAAGAATCAGAAAAATGTGTAGCGAAATTGAAAAAGGTTATCTAAGAGAAGGGTTGAAACGTTATCAATGAACAATAAAAATAAAAAAATCTTTGGGTTCTTAAAAGTGTAGCTGTACCCCATACCCTTCTTCCACCGTTGAGAACGGTGAGTTTCCGTGAGATGCTTGTTGACATCTTCTCTGATGCAAGACCTGACACAAGGGCCAAATCTGACCCAGTCTCGGCTTGGAATATTGGGGGTTAGCATGGATTATTTATTGACCTTTTGAACCCACCGCAAGGCCACATAATTTTTTTAATAAAATAAGACAAAAATAATGAGAAAGTAAAAGGCAAACAGCTCACATTTTTGGTCAAGAAGCTTATCAAGTTCCGCAAGTGGGTTGGGTTGGAGTTTGTTTTACTAGTATTTTCTTGTAACAATAGTAGCAATCACTACATAACTCACCGGAGCAATCACGTGAGGCCATAAAACATCACAAACAGCAAAGATCATAAACAAAAGATTCGTTCTTTTTCCTTAAACTTGTAGAAACACCATTGTTACAAACGTGTTTCACACCACCAACTACACGGAGCTCTTAAAGAAATAAAAGGGTGGTACCGGGTGCTCGGTTGTTCTCAGATGCCTAAGTTTGCTTAATGATCTTAGTTTCTATATATGAATGACTGAATTAAAATGACAGAGTTAGCTCAGTGTTATTTATAAGAGGGTCTTCATGAAGATAATCAATATAGATGGATATATCTTTGATTATATTCGGCATTAATTGTGCTATCGTCTCCCTAATAACACGGAGGCATTATCTAGCCTACATTTTTGTGTGCCTTTGTTTCGTTTATTGGATGCATAACGGGTTCTTGGGAATTAACTACGATGGACGGATAAGTACTAAATATCCATTCCAACCATCAAAATCAAGAATGAGAAAAATGGGTAGCGAAATTGAAAAAGGTTATCTAAGAGAAACGTTGAAACATTATCAATGAACAATAAAAATAAAAAAATCTTTGGGTTCTTAAAAGTGTAGATGTACCCCATACCCTTCTTCCACCGTCGAGAACGGAGAGTTTCTGTGAGATGCTCGTTGACATCTTCTCTGATGCGAGACCTGACACAAGGGCCAGATCTGACCCAGTCTTGGCTTGGAATATTGGGGGGTTAGCATGGATTATTTATTGACCTTTTGAACCCACCGCAAGACCACATAATTGTTTTAATAAAATAAGACAAAATAATGAGAAAGTAAAAGGCATACAGCTCGCATTTTTGGTCAAGAAGCTTATCAAGTTCCGCAAGTGGGTTGGGTTAGAGTTTGTTTTACTAGTATTTTCTTGTAACAACAGTAGCAATCACTACATAACTCACCGGAGCAATCACGTGAGGCCATAAAACATCACAAAAAGCAAAGATCATAAAAAAAGATTTGTTCTTTTTCCTTAAACTTGTAGAAACACCGTTGTTACAAACGTGTTTCACACCACCAATTTCACGGACCTCTGCAATAGATAAAAGGGTGGCACCGGGTGCCCGGTTGTTCTCCGATTCCTAAGTTAGATTAATGGTCTTAGTTTGTATATATGAATGATTGAATTAAAATGATAGAGTTAGCTCAGTGTTATTTATAAGAGGGTCGTCATGAAGATAATCAATCAATACAGACAAATATATCTTTGATTATATTCGACATTATTTGTGCTATCGTCTCCCTAATAACACGGAGGCATTATCTAGCCTACATTGTTGTGTGCCTCTGTTTGGTTTATTGGATGCATAAAGGGTTCTTGGGAATTAACTACGTTGGACGGATAAGTACTAAATATCCATTCCAACCATCAAAATCAAGAATGAGAAAATTGGATAGCAAAATTGAAAAAGGTTATCTAAGAGAAGCATTGAAACGTTATCAATGAACAATAAAAATAAAAAAAAGCATTGAGAATATCTATATCTTTATTTGAATAAGTGTACCATGCATCAATAATCAAGGGATGGGGTGGGATGTAGTTCTCTGGACCATTCTTACGAGATGTCGCCAAGAGCTTCAATGGGTAGAGGGACTCCCTTTGAATGATTGATACTATATAAATGGCACTTGATACTGTTTTGTCTCCTCATGAACCTCATTTCCTTAAGAAGGTCTATTTTGCCTTGGTGGTTATGGCCTTTTGCGCTTCTACGATTCTCCCACTTTTTTTTGGCTCTTTCAATTGCAAAGTGAACTAAATGATCTCCTTGTTGCTTAAGACTTCCTTGTTGCTTAAGACTTGCCTCTTCTTGAACAAAAATTCTGGCTAGTTCATTCACATCCCACTTATCCTTAATAGACCCATCTTGGGAGCTTGAGGAAGAGATATGGGTCAAGTACCCACAATTATTCGAGGGTAAGTGTTATTGTCTCATATGATAAGTGAGTACGTTTTGGATACAAAATGTTCATATCATCAATCCCTTGCTGACTATATAGGGACCTTGATACTTGCAAATTTTCAGAATGAAATTTTTATAAAGGTGAGGGATGTGAAACCTAGCCACTTGTAGGATAACAAAATTAGGTGTAGTGCACCCTTTTGGCCCAAGGGTTTTGTTTTTCCTCTTCTTCTTTTTTTCCCTAGCCTCACACACACACACACACACACGCACACACACACACTCTCTCTCTCTCTCTCTCCCCCCCCCCCCCCCTTTTGTGTGTTTCCTCACTATTTCAAACTCGGATTTTACCTTGTTTTTCAATCTCACAGAGCATCTCGAACATCTCTAGACAACGCCACCTTGCTCACTAATTTGACTGACCACCGCTTTAAGTTGGGTAACGTGCCCTCGAGCTTTAGCCTCATAACCATCATTTAGTTTCCTTGACTCTTAGGCTGGGTGGCTATGGGAAGTTTAGGTTGTCCTTGTTTTGTATGTTGGAATTTGTAGTTGGGTGAGTTTTTGGTTAGTTGACGTTGGAAGGGTCCATTGTTTATAATGTTGTCGTCGAATGAGGGACTGGATGTAAAAAAGAAAAAAGTGATTTGGTGTTCTGATGTGTTGGGAACATGGCTATAAATGGTGACTTACATTTGGCAAAAGTTAAAGGAGGTTGGACTAATCTATTGGTGGAGTATTGTGTTTGGATATTGTACTTGGGCCATTCTAAACTCGAGGCACTATGATGGACTATTTGTTTATGGTCAATTTCTTGGCTCATGGGTTTTGGCTCTTATTAAGCTATAGTTTTGTTGATAGAATATTTTTTGTCAGGTAGGTTTTATTCTGGTAGGAGTTATAAACATGCTTTCGATATTTTGGATTTGGTTGTGACACTGCTATTGTTCATGGTCAAAGCTTAGGTGGTTTACTACAAACATTAGGTAAGCGGTATGCATATATTAAATTTTCCTAAAATAAGTTAAGATTGTTTTTGAGAAAACTTGCATATTTTTGTTATGAAACCAACCTTGGATATTTTATGCACTTTTTTCTGTATCTAAGAAATAAAATATAACATTTTAGCATGACTGATGTAGACATGGGTAATTTTTTTGTACACTATTTCTTTATTGCATAAATTGTGAATATGAAGTCTAAGATTTTAATTTGATCATACGACATTACCTATTAAGTATATTTTTCAGTTCTTGCTTTGTATTTGACAACCCTGAGACAAAAGATTCTTTTCTGCTTTGCCTCTGGGCCTTACCATGGGTTATAATTAATTGTAGCCTCTATTTTGGCCTTACCTCGGGTATATAATGTGGCCTCTATTATAACCTAGCCACTAATGCAAAATGGTGCCTTTTATTCTGACCTTGCTACAAGTGCAAAATGGTGGCCAATGTTCAGACCTTGCTATAGGTGTGAAATTGTTATATCTGTTTTGAGTGCACTCACTTTATTGATGAAGTGACTTATGTTCTACTTGGCTAACTACAAATATGTACAACCTTGTTGTGGGGGAAACATGGCCTTGTTTTGAATGTCCTCACTTTGATGACAAAGTGATTTATGTTATGCTTGGCTTGTGGTAGACTTTGTAATGGTGTAGGGCGGGTTTGCACCATTGGGGTGGGTTTGCCAACTCTGCAGATTGCTTATCCTAGGCCCTCTTTAGCCAATGAAGCTCTGATAAGCTAGAAGAAACTAGCTTGGTGATATGTTGAGGAGATAGGAGTTGGGAGTCAAAGACCAACTTGTTTCTCCTATGCCAAAGCTGTTTGGCTGTGAGAGCCAATGTGATCTGGTACTCAGTAGACAATGTAGATAGGAGCCGGTCGAGGATCTGGTTAAAAGGGACATCATGGATAGTGCATTTTTAGAGCCTTCTTGAGCTACAGCTCCAAACATCTTGGGCAGCCTTACAAGACCATAGCACATGGAAGACAATTTTAGGGTGAAGCAAGCATACTAGGTAGAGGGGAGAGTCAACAACTTTTCTTTTGTGTATATTGACCTTACTAGGGAGGATGTCCTTGGCAGATGTCCACAGGAACATCTTTGTGGAATTTGGGACTGGTAAATACCAAATATTATTCCAGTTGGTAGGGAGGTTTGATGGACAAGAGGCTTGTCCTCAATTTTCAGCAATGGGGGACATTTCAAGATGGTAAGCAGACTTCATAGTATATTTCTCATCAGGGGTGCACCTCCAAGCTAATTGATTAGGGACTATTACAGGGACTAATGGGGAGTTTTGAGATAGTGGAGGCCTCAGAGTAGATAAAGAGGTCATGGAGAAGTGGTAAGTTCCATTGGAGAGTGTCATGGTCAATGAGGGCTGAGACTATGGCTTTTGGATCAAGGGATTTGGGAGGGGAATGAATTCTAAAAGAAGAGGGGGTGGGGATCCACTTTCCATATTAGACCTTTGAGGAGTAGAGGTCTTGCTACAATTATGCTTTTCCACACAAAAGAGTCACAAGGTCTTATCTTGGCTGTAGAGAAATCAATTTGAGGGAAGTATCACCTGCTTTTGCTAGTTTATGAGAACAGCTTGTCTCTCCAAAATCAGGTTGCAGGCTCTCTGAGTTGCTATGCCGTGTTCCTTCAGTATTTATTGAATATTTAATTTATTCATGGTCATTTTATATCTTTATGTTTATCTCGCTCTAAATCTTAGAATTTAATTAAAAACCTAGAAAATATGAATTCAGTTAAGCAAGTTATCCAGTTGAGTCACCCCTCTCAGGGCTACTGTGGTGGATGTGGGATGGCGCAGTTTTTGACGGGGGACCAGCTCTGAGTAATGACCTGAAGCATGACCCTCACTGGTTCTGCCACCTGAGGCATGACCTGAACAGCTAGAGGCAGAATGTAACATGACTCCACAATGAAAGTAGAAAGTTGGCAGACATTCATACTTGAATGGGATCTAGAGGCGAGAGCCTCCCATGTTGATAACTGGCTCCCTTGCTATGGGTTTTGTGATGTCTTAGAGCACCTTAACAAGTAAAAAACTTCCCCAAGCCCTGTGTTTGTCATCCACATCTACCAGCATAACTTTGCTTGCACTCTCTCCCAACTTTTCTCCCATTTTTTATTCATTCCAGCAAAAGGTAGATCATGTAGCTGAATCTAGAAGGGTACTAAAGAGAAATCAATATCCTTTAGAGCAACCTCACCTTGGCACTCTTGCAAGCTAACCAAATGCTTGTCGAAAGACCATGAGTCTCAACAGTACCCTGTTTTTAAAAGCCATATTGCGAAATTCAATAAGAAATTTTTTTTCAGCCAATGTCCTTGAAAGACATGTTGCCATCGGCTTTCCAGGCTTTAGTCATCGTTGCTTTAAAAGCTCATTTGTTCACCTCTTTGTCTGCTACGACCAGAGCAGCAAGGCAATGTTTGCTTATATCCTGTGACAAGCAAATTTCCTCTTCAGAGATATTGATCTCTTGTTATTCATCTTTAGTGAGCTTGAGGCCCTTACAGAGAGTAGCAAGTTCCTCCTCCATTGCTGGTCTAGAGCGATGGAAGCAAGCCTCTCTAGATCAGAAATCAAAGAGATTAAACTCTATGTTCCAAAGGAGTATAGAGAGAAAACCCCACATTTCTTAAAGAGAGAGGGGACCCTTCCCCATCTCTATTGTGTGTTGTTCTTTTCTCCATGTAAGTGTTGTCTTTCTCCTCACCTACAATTTGAGTGTTGGTTGAATTAGAACCTAAATTCTTAACTATAAATCTGGTTTGAGTTTTGAAAACAGGTCGCGAATTAAAGTTGTGATAAATATCGGAGTATAATTTGGATTTGGATTATATATGATTTTCTATCCAAATTTTAAGATGTAGCAGAATAGGAGAATCATAGGGACAAAAAATGAATCCTATAGTATTTATTGAATATTTAATTTATTCATGTTCATTTTATATCATTATGTTTATCTCGCTCTAAATCTTAGAATTTAATTAAAAAACCTAGAAAATATGAATTCAGTTAAGCAAGTTATCAAGTCAAAACTTATTCCTAATTTATAGTTGTTTGCTAAAACTTGAATGTTATACACGGCTAGAGCAGAAGCCCAGCTTGCGCATTGAAGCCCATATGCAGTACCCATAGAAAATTTCGGGAGTTCTGTTTCGGTTTTTATATAGTGTTCAACGTATGTATTGTAGGACCTTTCGGCAGGGATCATTTGTCAGCTTTGTAGACGTGCGTGTGTAGGGATCATTATGTCTATTACGTCGCCCGACGTAATAGACATAATTGATGGTGTCGCTAAAAAGAGTCTTGAAACTATTTTACAACTTATTTTTAAACAACCAATAAAATCATTAAAGTCCATTAAAAACATGCAAAAAAATAATAAATAAATAATAATATGCACTTAGATAAAATAACATGGAACTTACGTTATTACTCACAAAGTTTTCAAAAGCAAAATAGTGATTTCGCTTTATATAGTCGTTGATAATTTCAACTTGTTTGAAAATTATAGCGCATGCGATCCCATGCGAATTTATAATTTAACTAAAGACCTTTAAGAGGTTTTTATAATAATAATAGTCTAAGGTTATCTCACACGCATAAGAATCGTCATACATTTTCAACTACTGCTCGTGAAGGTGATTAATAAGTCAATTAAGTTAATATTATAAAACTATCATTATTTGAAAATACATATCAAGAAGTTGTGAAAGAGTTATAGGTTTAAGTTGTATAGATAAGATAATGGTGGTTGTAAATCCGTCTATATATATTGGCAACTGCTAATTAATTGGAAAAGTGGCATTAATTAAGCATTGCGCTATTCTCGTCAAACTGTCCTTCCATCAATTTGATTTTGATCTCATAGAGTTTCAAGCTTAGGATAAGAACGATAGATATATAAAATAGACTTTACAATATTTATCATCATCCGAATTAAATTTTCTAAATATATATCACACTATTATAAAAAAAAACCATCAATGACGAGTTATTTGTGACCAAAATAATTATTTGTGATGAGAATCAACTCATCTTGACAAGAAATAAGGGACTTGAAATAAGCAGATTTCTTGTAGGTCTTAAAAATTCAAGGAGAACAAATCCAATTTGCATACCAAGCTACTCGAGTTTCCTGTATGATAGGTACACATAGTTTACAGCAAAGAGCTAGCTAGTATCCCATACAATTGTTTTTTTTTGTTTTGGCTGATTTCCTATAGGATGGAGGGATCATTTTAATACGAGACCTGAACCTTAAAGATCTTTATGGAACCTTTTTCAACTGCAGGATGATCAGTTTGAAAAAATATCAAACTCGAAGCACATGTACCATAAATTTTCCAAAAAAGAGATTACTAAACTTTAATTGTGAAATTGTGGTACAAGATCCCCTAATGTTCCTCTGCATAAGATAGGTACCGCGTTCTTAATTTACAAGCGAACACACCAAAATAAAAATAAAAACAAAACTAAAAATAAAGATAATTTAAAATGTGCAAAATCCTTGTGCAGGAACACCATTACGAAACTCTAGGCATGCACAATATTGTAGCTATTTAACATATACTCAAACGATCATGCATGTGCTGAAGAAGGAAGGCGAGGAGTGAGTTGGACTTCAAGTTGGGTGGCTTTCAGGGATCACTACTGTGACGCCCCCAAATTCCGCTTGGGATAGAACGGACATCTGAAGCGTCGGGACATGTAACACAAGGTTACCTGCCCCCGTACATGACATATAGGATGCAATGTTCCTAACAAGAATCTAGCATTATGCAATATTCGCAGCGGATAATTTTTTTTTTTTTTTTTTATACTATGCACCGAACTTATAACATCTCAAAGAATTAAAACATAATCCATGCATACTAAAATAAATAACCACGATTACAGTACGGGTCTCAGAAGACTGTA
>QGSO01000607.1:0-20044 GCA_011037825.1 Carya cathayensis
TCAAGTACGAGCTCAATTCACACCTAATCACCAAAAAACCTTCATCACCTTTCCATAATAATAATATACCTCCAAAAACACAAATCTCCACTCATTACTCAGTTGGTCATCACTGCCCTATTCAGAAATCACATTCCGCAACAATACGTCCATTGATTGAGGACAGAAATCAATACTAATCAACCTCTAGGTCCCAAATTGAAAACACATAACATCATCCCAAAATACACCTGTCTCTTCCAAAGATAAGGAACATCTCCAAAAAGCCTCAAGTCCTTCTCGGCCAACCAACATGTGCGCCTATAACTCCTACCTGACAATCCACACTTTCAAGATCATCACCTAAAATCCAAATATTGTCTAATTTAGAGATAACTAAATTCACTACAAACCACGATTGAATTCACCATAACCTTATTGAACCCTTCTTGAAAGCTCACTCACCTACTTCCATTCCCATAACCCCAATAGCAGCACGATTATTCCCTTCAATTGCATATAAAATTAAATCTCAAGATAGGCCATGCTGTTCAAATTTCCAATCCATCAAAACTATTGCACCACCCTCCTGACTCCTACTGCTTATTACTTTATGTACTTGTTTAGGCTATTCGCCGTTGGTTCCCAAGCTTCCACTTTTAAGATTTTGTTATTCATTACCCATGGTGACCCAACAATCTCTCTCCAAGATAACAAAAAGTCTGTAATTCTCTCAACTGAACACCCAAACTCCAAATGAAAAAAAATAGCCTCAAATTCAATCGTATTCAATACCAGCACAAAATCTACTATTTCCAACATCCTGATGGACCTATATCTTTCGAATCGATAAAAATCATTTCCTAAGAACTGCTACTACAACCTCGAGTTAACAATAATTATTTTCTAAACTAGCTCGATATCTTCAATCCTCAAAGAAATACATGAACTCAATTCTTATTATAAATCAGTCCTTCAACTCTGCAAGTCTAAAACCTTAAATCAAATAAGAATCATCTTCCGGAACTTCTAAGATCAAGGAACTTACATTCCATAATAGAAAAAAAAAATCGACTCCCAATTCTTTCGAATTCTAAAACATTAATGGATAATAAATCATTTTCTGAAATTCTCAAGATTGATGGTTTTAATCCAAAACATTCAACTTAAAAGCTTGTAAAATCTAAAGCTCCAATTGCCACCTAATTTCTCATCCGAATCACGAGATCTAAACTCAAAATTTAATTACTTCCCCCCAAGGCTCGTCGAACCTAAGACCTTAATTACCATAAACTTATTTCCTAAATTCTATAAGGCCCCAAACTTTAAAACTTTGCTGAAACCTCATAAAATCTATTCTTGAAATTTGTTGAACTTACAACCTACTACGTTATAGACCATTTCATAACCTCCACGGAACCAAAGAACTCATTTATTCTACTTCCCTAAAAGATCACCCAGATCATGCCATTCTCTCTTCTTGCTTGAATTACCGATACAACTACCGGTCTTTCCTTTAATTTACTTCCCATAAATTCCAGATAATCACCATCTGGAAGTTGAAAGCTGATTACACGACTTCTACAATTAATACTCGCAGAATATTGGTATAGCCAATCCATCCCGAGGATGATATCAAAACCCAACAGCTTAAACACCACCAAAACGGCACCTAAGAATCTTCCATCAAAATTTAATGGGCAACCCAAGGTTGCACACCATACCATTTTACCATTGGGTAGAGCCACTACCAAGGACTTTGGCAAAGGTTCCGTGACCACATTACACATCCGAGCAAAAGTGGAAGATACAAACGACTGCGATGCACCGGAATCAAACAATGTGCAAGCATAAAAATCACACAACCGAACTCTTCCTAAATCAATCACATATACCCATGAAATCCAAAAATAAAGAAAAACCAACCCACACCAAACATTAAATCCAAAAATTAATTTAGAATCATACCTGTAAACACTCCAGTATTGTGGGTCGCCGGTGCCTCATCATCCACCTCTCCAGGCGTAACAGCATATACTCGAGCCTGCGCTACTTGCCTCTGATTAGTTCTTCCACCTCGTCGACCTCCACGACTTTCTTGAACCCTGATGGGGCACTCACGAGCAATATGTCCCATTTGGCCGCATCGGTAACACTGGGGTCCACCACTCAGCCGACACTCGCCCTCATGGGCTCTATTACACAGTCCACAAATTGGCAACCGGCCCCCCATACGCACTCCTGAGGCTGTTTGTGGTCGAGTCCCGAACCGCTGAACAAATTTCTGAGGCGAACCGAAGCTACTTCCTTCTCCAGTAAAACTCCGCCTTTTCTGACCTGTAGGAGAGCCCACACTCAAATTTATCTCTCGCTCCACAAGAGTGGCCACATCCACTAAATCCTGAAAAGTGGATATCCAGTGGCTGACTACCATACGGCGTATATCAGGACGTAGACCCTCTTGGAAACGCTTGGTTCGCATTTCCTCTATGGCGATGAGGTGGGGAGCAAATCGCCCAAGTTCTAAGAATCTTCGGGCGTACTGTTCCACGGTCATGCTCCCTTGGACCAAGCTTGAGAACTCTCTTGCTTTTTGTTGCCTTACAGAAGCGGGAAAGAAGCGATCATTGAACTCTTTCTTGAAGCGCTGCCAGGTCATAGCGGCGAAAGACCCCAATTCTGACTCCAGCATTATTCTCTTGGTATCCCACCATTCAAAAGCGGCGCCTTGCAACAGATAGCTGGCGTAGAGTACTTGTTGCACCTCAGTGCACCCACACACCTCAAAAGTTCTTTCCAAGTCCTTGATCCACTTTCCAGCTTGAAGTGGATCCTCGTCTCCAGTGAAGTGTGGAGTTCTATGCGCCAGAAAGCGCTCATAGGTGCACCTAGCTTGCACCCCTCCACTAGGCCCTCCAGGTAGTAGCCATGGTCCTCCTTGTTGCCAAGGCCCTCTTTGTTGCCAAGGCCCTCTTTGTTGTGGCCAAGGACCTCCTGGTTGTGGGCAAGGCCCTCCTTGTTGAGGCCAAAAATTTTGTTGCATAAATTCCGTCATTTGCCGTATAGCTTGGGCAATGGAATCATCTCTTTGTGTATCGTCTCGTGGCCCTTGAGTAGATTTCCTTGGTCTCACCATTTTTCCTGCCACCACAACCTTTGACCCCCTTTAAGAAAATGAATAAAACCAACAACATAAAACCAAAACCAAAACCAAGCCACATAACAATAAACAAAAAGAAACCAGTATGCAATAACATCACTAATTAAATAAATACAAGCAAACTAGCTCAAATAAATTCAAAACAAATAAAACACGTCAAAGCAACTTTACTTAAAATAAATTTTAAAACACAACTTTAAAAACATTCTGGTACTACACCTACGGAACATGTGGTTTTACCCAGAGCCGAACTGCTCTGATACCAACTGTGACGCCCCCAAAATCCCCAAACCCGGACATGGGGAAATCGAGACGTCCGGATGGTGACAACACGGGTCACCATCCTATCGACGAGTGCCAAGTGTGTGCAAGCGACAAAAGTGCACGAAGAGATACGCAGCGGATAGCAAAGACATATAACTAAGTACCAGAATTTTTTTTTCTTAATTAAAATACAAAGCGGTTCAAAACATACATAATAAAATATTACAAATACAAATAGTGTTTTAAAGCCAACTCCAAAGCATAAGTTCCAACTCAAAACTCCGGCGGAGCCGCATCCTCGGGCTCAGCCTCCTCCTCCTCCTTTCCTGCACCAAAAACTACGGTACCAAAAATGGTGCTGCAGGTAAGTAAAATCCAAAACCCACTAGATAAAAACATATAGAACTCAAACAATATGCATGAATAAATGCCAATGCACCAAACCCATAAAACCGTATTTTTTTCCACGCACGCCAAAAATCCCATTTGGCCCAAAAACATATTCTTTCCAAATGTCACGCCAAAAGTCCATTTGGCCCATATCCAACTCAATCCAAACAAACCGTATGCACCATGACCTCCCCTAGGGGTCATCTGCACACCCTGGCTCCTGTGCCACACCGCGGGAATCCACCACGCGCATGACACATAAACGAGCGATGCCCAGTTCCGCGCCCTGCGCGTTCGTAGCCAAGCATCCTCGAGACGAGCGATGTCCAGTTCCACGCCCCGCGTGTTCGTAGCCAAACATCCTCTAGCCCTCGCCAGCGAAGGGCCACGGAGTCGGTGCATAGAGCGATGCTCGGTTCCACGCCCGGCGTGTTCGTAGCCAAGCATCCCCTAGCCCCCGCTCCCATTGTCGCTCGGTTCCACGCCCGGCGTGTTCGTAGCCAAGCCTCGACTCAGGGGAACGTCACTCAGTATTTCACGCTCCCGAGTGACCAGAGGAGCTCCACCGAGATAATACCCCATCCCGGCTTGGGTCGTGGTACACACGCACTTGAAAATCCTTTTACGCCAATAAAACATGATTTTCTCAATTTAAATAAAATGCACATGCATGCACCATGTAAATGCAATCTCAATGCTCGACAAAATCAACCAACCATAAACAACAAATCAAGCAACTCCGTCCTCCATCCATCCGACCCCCGAACTCCTCGGACTCAGTCCGGAATCAACAAACCAACCAAATAAATTATTGTAAGAGCAAAATATATTTAAATCTAAAAGTAGAGTTTGGAAAATACTTACAGAGCTATATATGATTTTTAGAAGGTTCGGCGCGCGGCAAACGAGGGGCGGAAAGCAACGTAACAGTGCAAATGCACTGTAGCCGTGGGTCGCAAAATACCCACTTTTGAACGGGGACAAACCAAGACACCAAATTGATAGGGAATGGTCTTGAGATATTTATGAAGCTAAAGGAAGTGAGTTTTGGCCGTGGGTGGTGGTGGAAACGGCGGTCGAAGGCCAAGAAGGGGCTGATCGGAGTTGAGCTCGTGCGAGCTGCTCCGGCAACGGATCGGGGCCGAAATTAGGTGGGTTAGGACGGCAAGAGGTAGGGGAAGAAGTGGTGAAAAGATGGTGGCCGGAGGTGGTGCGACGGCGCCGGAAACGGTGACAAACCGTGCGGCTTAGATGCGCTTTTCCGGCCAAACGGCGGCACGGTTGGGGGAGATCTTTGGAGGGGTGGTGCACCGGAGGGAGGGGAAGTTTTCTGGGTGGGTGGTGGAGGCCACGCCGCCGGCAAGTGGCGGTTCTGGGCGGAGGAAGAAAAACGGTAACAGGGGAAAAACTGGGTTGGTGCCGCGACTTTGAGCGGCTCGTGGCGGCTAACGGTGGCTCCGATGGTCCTGAAAATTGGAGGGGTTGTAGCCTGATGTGAGGGGAAGAGAATGGTGGGGGTGGTGTATGACACCTCCACCGGACGGCGGAGATATGGGCGGTCGAAGGAGGCTGCGCGGAAAGGAAAAACAGAGGAAAAACTGGGTTGGTGCCGCGACTTCGAGGGGCTCGTGGCGGCTAACGGTGGGTCCGATGGCTCTGAAAATTGGAGGGGTTGTAGTCTGCCGTGAGAGGAAGAGAATGGCGGGGGTGGTGTATGACACCTCCACCGGACGGCGGAGATATGGCTGGCCAAAGGTGGCTGCGCGGAATGAAAAAGAGAGAAGGGAGGGAGAGTTTTCTGCGCACGGGGGGGGGGGAACGGGGAGAAAGGAAGAGAAAGAAAGAAAAGGAAGGAAAAGAAGAAAAAGAGAAGGAAAAGAGGAAAAAAAGAAAAAGAGAAAAAGAAAAGAAGGGAAAAAGAAATGAAGTCCAAACTTCACTTCCGGGATCCAGAAACTGATCCGCCGAAAACGACAATAAAAAACATAAACGACTAAAATAAATTAAACACTACATCAAATAAATAAATAAACATTATTTAAAATATTTTAAACGCAACGTCAAGCTAAAATATAATAAATAACTAGTAAAAACCAACTATTAAATTTTAAATTCGAAAACAAGCTAAAATAAATTTAAACAGCAATTTAAATTCAACAGCCAATAAAATCCAATTAAAATCTGATAATTTAAAATAAAAGCACTATAATATTAATTAAATTAAAATATTCCTTCAGTGAAAATACACGTAAAAGCGGGTCATCACAAAAATAATGGGAAATAAGCTTGCCAAGGACAGTGGGTTCAATGGAAGGGAAACGATGTTTGAGCAAAGGGAGGCGAAATGCAAGGGGCAAACGAAATGCACCGTTTCATTAAGATGAAGGAAGAAGATGGAGAAGATGAGAGAGGAGATGAGAGGAGGAAGAAGATTTCGCTCGATACGCACCATTTCATTAAGGACACGTAGGACCCGATTGCTCGGCGACTACCCCTCCCGCTTGCAGTTAGCATTTTTCTACAGAGACAGTTCCTCTTTGGACAGATCCATCATATAGATGGATTTTAATGGACACTAATAAAAAATGCCACTTCAGCATTTCACAAAAATAAAATCTACACTTGCTCCATAGGTCTCTCTCTCTCTCTCTCATTTCTTCTCCCCATTTGGCTCTGCGCCCCCCCTCTCTCTCTTTCTCAATCATTTTTCTCCCTCCATTCTTTGTCGAATGTTCATCACAAGACTGGATCGAACAATAAAAATCTCTCAAAAAATTAAGCTTATCACAAGACAATCAAACTACTGAGAATCACAAATAAAGGCATGCATAAGCTCAAAATGGCTCTTGTTTCTTGAAACCCCGCTGTTTCCATTGGAAGATCCAAGGCTTGGAGCATTCCCATGCCTTGGATGAAGGTTCAACCTTGTAGATCTGGGGTAAATTTTCAGATACAAACAATATACCAAGACCAACAACTCTTACAAAGATATATTTCTGATTTTTTAAAAAGAAAAGTAAATAAAAAACAAAAAACAAACTATTTTCAGACTATGGGGATAGATAGATCAGGACGATTAGAGAGGAAGGATGCGTGCATGTAGATTCTATTGACGCATTCAAGCGATTGTGCGAGTGATTATTTAATAACATTTCCGATAATGATCTTCGATCCAAATTCACTAGATCTTTGAAAAAAAAAATCTGGATGGGTTCAAGCAATCTCTTAATCATGGTTATCAATCAACTTTTTGGTCGGTGATCAAGGTAGTATCTTCTATAATAAGTCCGAAAATGGAAACAATCAAAGGAAACCAAGCACGAAATGCAAGTGCCTGTTGTAAGAAGAGATTTTGACAAGAAAACAGGGGGTTTTTTTTTTTTCTCTACCAAACAGAGATAATTGGGGGATCAATGTAGTTCTAAGCCAACTCCAATGCATGCGACATTTGTCTGTTTCCTTTACTCTTTAATGAATATTTGTTTTGTCTTCACAGTTAATTTGCAAAACTTTAAAATAAGAAAGTTCACAAAGTTATTTATAATTAAATGCTTTAAAATTTAAACCAGGAAAAGACAAAGCCTGAAACATCAATCACAAATACCGTAGCTACGCAGAAAGATCGTATGGGGCATGGTTAATTGCTGGATATATAACAATTAACAAATATGTCAATTCTCCTCAATCCTCATCACTACGTTGAGTCATTGGAGCAGTCGTGCTTTTCCGTTCATAGAATGATTTTTCCGCAGAGAGAGAAGGGGGAAGTTTGCTGCAATGGTTGTTGCAAGAAAAATGCAGACTTTTTTCACTCCAAAGGCTTTTTCACTACAAAGAAAACGCAATGTTTCCAATCAGTGGAGCAGTTGTGCATCACGCCAAAGGCGGCCAAAGACTTTTATTAGTCGTTGATCATTTTCTGACTTCCAATTCAAGGAAATTTTGTCTAGGCCGAAACTTCGCCGCTCTTGCTCTAGCTGAACGTTCTTCCTCTGATCATTCGAACACAAACCCATCATATATATTCGGTATGAAAATCTACTCTTATATGTAATATCTTTAGCTTATATCTACATAGTTCTCGGTAATTTGATCTAATTTCCTTTTTTCTTTTGGTTCTGAAGCAATTCGACAGTTTATTTAGGACCTTTTGTGCAGTCTTTATTATCTGGATGTTTTGAATAAGACTGCCAAGCACTCTGGAAGGTTGCTTACAGTCTACAGATTCCTTATTCTGCTCTGCTTTCATTATGCAAATGTTCTGTTTGATGAAAAAACCCATCTGGGTCATCTTTTCTTTCAAGTATACTGCTGTTTGCAGTATATATATCTACCTTTAAATGTCATTGTTATTTGTTTATAATTGTCTTTCTAGATTTCAAGAGAGCCTTGTTAACTTGGAATTTGCGACTGATAGAGCATTATATCCATTGTTTTATATGAATTTGAGCGCACGTTTAAAATCTAAATCCATAATTCCACCACAAATCACAAATCATTCCTAATTTCTCCATTAATTGGGTAGAACTTTTGGACTGAATTTTTATTTTATTTTTTGTTTTGTTTGTAGTTTTGTCAACAAATCACTTGTGTAATATCAGATTTTTGGTTTGCCCACTTAATCGAAATGTTCACCATATATTGGTCATTTTCTTTTACCAGGAGACAGCTGCTGCCCCCCTCAATCCTCTAATTTTATTTTCATATAACGATGACGGAAGCCACATTGTTCAAGAAGAAACTCGAAGGCAAACTGGCCATAGTCACAGGCGGTGCTAGTGGCATTGGGGAGGCGACTGCACATCTTTTTGCCAAGCATGGCGCGCGTATGGTGGTCATTGCTGATATCCAAGAAGAACTAGGCCATAAGGTTGCCAAATCAATTGGTTTGAACCATTCTACATACATACATTGTGACGTTACTGATGAAGAGCAGGTCATAGCCATGGTAGAATCGACGGTCAAGAATTATGGGCAACTTGACATCATGTTCAGTAATGCAGGGATTTTTAGTAGGTCGAATCAGACCGTACTTAACCTAGACTTGTTGGGCCTTGACCACCTCTTTGCGATCAATGTACGTGGCATGGCTGCATGTGTAAAGCATGCAGCACGTGCTATGGTTGAAGGGCATGTGAGGGGGAGCATTGTGTGCACCGCAAGTGTTGCAGCAAATCAGGGTTCAACCGCAAATACTGATTACTTTATGTCAAAGCACGCTGTGCTTGGACTTGTTCGATCAGGAAGCAGGCAATTGGGGGAGCATGGGATTAGAGTGAACTGCGTATCACCCTCTATAGTTGCGACTCCACTGGCATGCAGTGTATTGGGAATGGATACAGAGCAGGTGGAGAAGGCATATGAGCCACATGCGAGCTTAAAAGGAGTTGTCCTAAAAGTGGGGCATGTAGCGGATGCAGTGCTCTTTCTAGCATCTGATGATTCTGGATTTGTGAATGGGCATAACCTGGTGGTTGATGGCGGCTGGGTTGACTAGGGAATCATAATGAGCATCAATAATTAGTGGACCTCCAAGAATCTAAGCCACTTAATCTAGCGTTTGGAGACGGAAAACAACAGCTATATAGTTTTAAAAAGTGTGTATCGATGTTTGTATTTTGGTGTGTACTTGTGTTTTCAAACTTGGTTCTCTCCAATAAAGAGTTCGTGTTCTAGAAAGTAGCTACCGTGTGATGGGTTGCATATCACAAAATGTATCGTCAAATAATAAAAAAGAAATAGTTTAGCCACCAAAAGATTTTACAAACTTGCATGATTTAACATGGTACGTCATATTGTATAGTTACTTTTATTATAAAAATAAATATAACATATTATATGAAATTACATTCGGTGGTTTGTTTACTTTTATAAAATTCCTTTTCATAACAAAAAAGTACCTGAATAGTTGATGTCAAATATGCCAACTCATTGGGGAAACTCGGCAAGGGGAAGTGGCTGGAGATGATGGGATGAGAGGCGCTGAGGCTGTGATTGATGGGACACGGCATGGGGTAGTTCAGACCATAGGCATGAACCTACATAGCGGAGGAAAATTACAAAGGGAAGACATGCATGCAGGGCGGGAAATAACCACAGAGGAAATGGGCTTAAATGCGTCCGAATTGGCAGATAAGGCAGTGGAAAAGCCCAACAGCAAAAATGGGCTCACTTACCAGATACATGAAAGGCCTGTGACGGAAACAGTAGTGGCCAAGAAGCAGTCGGTAACGGATAAAAACTTAGAGGAGGTAGAGAGAGCTACCCAAGGAAGCCGCAGATGGAAGCGACATGCAAGATGTCAAGGAACCCTTTCCAAAGAAGGAGGTCTTCGATCGAGGACTTAAAGACTAGTTGAAAGGATAGAAGAGGACCATGCAGCTCCAAAAAAGAAAAAACGAGGTAAGAACCTAGTCTGTAAAAGCAATGTAGTCATTACATCTGAAACGGTGGAGGCTGGCGACCAGCCCCACCGAATGTCATGCAAATACTTAGTTGGAACTGTCGGGAGCTTGGGAACTCCTAAATAGTTCGTAGCCTTTGTTTCCAAACAAACGCTAAAGTTCTTGATTTGGTTTTCTTGATGGAAACCAAAGTGTTTCAAGCAAGAGCCATCAAGGTGGCTAGGAAGGCTAGGTACGAGTGCTCAGTAGCAGTAGAAGTAGTGGTGGGCTGATGCTCATGTGGAAGGAAGATGTCCAGCTGGAATTAGTGAATTATTCCCAAAGGCACATCAATGTGCTAGTGAAGTGTGACGATGATAGCGCTAGCTAGTTACTAACATGCTTTTATGGACACCTTGACACAAACAAGAGAAAGGAGGCCTGGAGTTTGCTACAATCCTTCAATCCGAATGATATGGGGTGGAGCATAATAGGAGACTTTAATGAAATATTGTCCCAAGAAGAAAAGGTGGGAGAAAGAGCTAGACCAGAAAACCAGATGAGGATGTTCAGAGAAGTGGTTGAAAAATGCAAGTTATATGATCTAGGTTGGAAAGGGACCAAATATACCTGGTGCAACAAACATGAGGATGAATCCTTTATAAAGGAAATATTGGATAGAGGCTTGGCAAACAAAAGATGGATGGAGATTTTCCCATAAACCAAAGTAATTACTTTGACAGCCTTATGTTCAGACCATAGGCCTATTCTACTATAGGGCACGAAAGGAAGGGGGGAAAGGGCACAAATTGAGGCTCAATTCAAGTATGAGATGAATTGGACAAAGGAGGAGGGATGTAGAGACACAGTAGAAGAAGTGTGGCAAAGAGAGGTGTACCCACCAAGGCTAAGCAGTAGGCTATAGAGCAAGCTGGAAAGTTGCAGCGAGAGGCTTCAGAATGGAGTAGAGATCTAAGAAGAACCAGAATTGCAGCTATTAAACAGAAAACAAATGAGCTTAAACAGATACAAGAAGAAGAAAGGGCGGATAACATGGGTGACCTCAAAAGACTACAAAATGAGGTTGGTTTCTTACTTGATCAGGAAGATGCTAGATGGAAACAAAGGGCCAAAGTCCATTGGTTGACACAAGGGGATAGAAATACTAAATTCTACCACGCTTGTTTCAATCAAAGGAGAAAAAAGAATTCAATAAAGAAGATAGAGGATGGTGAAGGAAGACTACTTTGTTCTAAGGGAGAGGTGGCAATAGGCTTTAAGAGTCATTTGAACAAGGTCTATCAAACTTCTAATCCAACTGGGAGGGCTATACAAAAATGTTTGAATGGAGTAGAGCATAGAATATCACGGGATATGAAAGTACATTTGGAAAAAGAATTCACACCCCGATGAGGTAATAGGTGCTCTCAAACAAATGTCTCCTTATAAATCACTAGGGCCGGATGGATTCAATGCTGGTTTCTTCCAAGATCACTGGAATATAGTTGGTCACGATGTGGTTCAAGCAGTTCTAAACTTTTTCAGAGATGGTAAGATGCCCGTGGGGTTGAATCACACGCTCATTGCCTTAATTCCCAAGGTAAATTCCCCTAGATCAGTAAATGATTAAAGGCCTATTAGCCTTTGTAACGTGTGGTATAAGCTCATCTCTAAGGTTTTAGCAAATAGGCTGAAACTTCTGTTGCCAAATATTATATCTTGGAACCAAAGTGCATTCTTACCGGGTAGACTAATAACAGACAACATTATGGTTGCTTATGAACTTCTCCACACTATGCAGTCCAAGCAAAAGGGTAGAGAAGGTAGTATGGCCATCAAGCTAGATATGTCTAAAGCATATGACAAAGTGAAATGGGATTTTCTGCACACCATGCTTTCTAAATTAGGCTTCAGTGACAAATGGAGGAAACTAATCATGGTTTGTGTTGAATATGTCTCCTACTCGGTGGTGGTTAATGGAACCCCAGGTGATATCATTTGGCTAACAAGAGGACTTAGGCAAAGGGATCCTCTATCCCCTTACCTTTTTCTTTTTTGTGCCGAAGGTTTGAGCTCATTATTGAAACAAGCCGAGTTTAGAGGTCTTATTAAAGGTGTAGCTGCAACAAGGGGAGGCAGAAGAATCAACCACCTTCTATTTGCTGACGACTGTGTGATGTTTTGCAGGTCCAAGTTAGAAGAATGGTCCATCATTGTCCAATTGCTAAAACTTTAAGAAGCATCATCTGGACAGACCCTCAACAGACAAAAAACCTCCATTCTCTTTAGTTCAAACACCAATGCTGCTGTAAAAGATTGCATAACTCGATATGCTGAAGGTGTAACTTGTGACAGCTACAATAAATATTTGGGTTTGCCTACCTTGGTTGGAAAATCTAAGTATAACACATTCCGAGGCTTAAAAGAAAAGATATGGAGAAGGATAAACAGCTGGAAGAATTCTTTTCTATCCGCAGCAGGGAAGGAAATCTTGATTAAAAGTGTTTTGCAAGCAATTCCAGCTTACACTATGAGTGTCTTCAAGTTGCCAAAGGTGCTTATCAAAGAGATTGAAGCTATGATAGCAAAGTTTTGGTGGAACAACAATAAGGAAGGCAAGGGTATTCACTGGAAAAGTTGGAAAAAACCAAAGGAATAGGGCGGTTAGGATTCCGTGATCTGAATTGTTTTAATAGAGCCCTATTAGCAAAACAGGGGTGGAGAATTCTACAAGAGCCAGCATCTTTAATGGCTCAAGTTTTCAAGGAAAAATACTTCAAATCAAGCCACTTTGTGGAGGCAAAAGTAGGATACTGCCCATCTCAAATATGGAGGAGCATGGTGTCGGTAATGGACTTGATCAAGACAGGGTTTGTTTGGAGAGTCGGTAATGGGAAAAGCATTAGAATTTGGAAAGATAAATGGGTGCCAATACCTTCCACCTTTCAGATTCAAACACCTATTACCATATTGGAGCCAAATGCATCAGTAGATGAGCTGATCGAAGAAGAGAGTAAAACATGGAAAAAAGAGCTGGTGGAAGCCATTTTCAGACCAGAAGAAGCTCAGTGTGTTTATAGTATTCCTATCAGCATCAAAGGAATGGATGATAAAATCATATGGGGGCCTTCGGATAAAGGTTTATTTTCGGTTAAAAGTGCATACTTTACTGATTTGGCAAAAGAAAAACAAATGGTAGGGGAGTCCTCAACTAGTGATCAAAATAAGGAGATATGGAGGAAAGTATGGAGACTAACATGCTCGGCAAGGTACAACAATTTCTATGGAAAGCTCTAAATGCCATTCTACCCACAAGGAGCAACCTCTTTAAGAGAGTGATAGTTGATAACCCTTTATGCCCAGTCTGTCAAAGAGAAGAAGAAACAGCATTACATGTACTATGGGATTGTCCAGCTGCAACAGATGTATGGGGTGAAGAATGCAGTACCGTTAAAAAATGGAAAAGGTATTATGTTGATTTCTTGTCTCTGTGGTAAGACTTTCACGCTAAGCTAGATGATAGAATGCTTGACTTAGTTGCTGTGGTGCTTCATGGACTATGGAGGAGGAGAAATGACTTTGTTTTTGCTGAAAAGTTCAAGAGTCCTGCTGTTTTGTTCCAGCTAGCTTTACTGGATGTGGAGGTTACGAAACTGGCCCAACAAAAACCGGGAGAGTTACAAGTTAGACCAACAGCTGAGTTGATGAGAATTCTCTGGGAACCCCCTTGGCTTGATTACATGAAGGTTAATGTTGATCCAGCCTTGGATTTAAAACAGGGCAGGATGGGCTTCGGCATTGTGGTGAGGGATTACAGAGGAGATGTTCAAGTAGTGGCTGCTACTCCCAAACAATTAGTCAAGTCAGCTAATGTAGCTGAAAGCTGGGCCATGCTACGAGTTGTTATGTTATGCAGTGAGATAGGCCTCAGCCGCGTGCAACTGGAAGGAGATGCAAAGCTAGTAGTGGATGCGATTAATTCTGAGGTGGTAAACACATCTTGGAATGGGCAAGTCATAGAGGACATTAAATTGATTTTATCTACACAGCCAAGATGGTCAGTTTCTTTCACGGGGAGAGAATGAAACAAAGCTGCTCATGCAGCAACTAAACTAGCTTTATCTTTAGGGTCTGAATGTGTATGGATGGAGGAGGTACCAGCTGAGGTCCTCCCTACTGAATATCAGACAAACTTTGTGTTGCTATGAATGTTGAATGAATGAATGTCTCTTTTCAAAAAAAAAAAAAAAATATATGCCAACTCATTTCATGATTGAATCTAGAATGAAACTTGCAAAGTCTCTAGAGTTAGATTTTGCTTTGCTAAAAATAAATTCTTTCCAAAGCTTTAGAGATCATAATTTAGGCCAACGTATTAGATTTTCCCCCATATAAGAACTACTTCTAGTTCCACATGCTTTTAGACACTTGCTACTGCTGAGGCATATTAGTGGTAGTCTCTTTTATGTAAGCAGAGACAGGTTGAGTAAAAGTCCGAAAATCCGACTCCAACTCTGACTCTTATCTGACTCCGACTCCAACTTGTCGAATTTAAAGCAGAGTCGGAGTTAGAGGTGTAGTCGAAACAACTACGACTCCGTTCCAATCCGACTCCAATTCACCAACTCCGACATTGCCCTTCGCCTCCAACTCCTACTCCTTGCACCTCTGACTCCGACATTAATATTGTACATATTTTATGAATATATATGTGTTTTTAATTATATTAGTCATATAAATTTGATACAACCATATCTTATATAGTTAGTTAAACTCATTACTATCTATACTAGTATGAACTAATTGTTATAAACATGATACTGTTACAATATTAGTAGTATAATACCATGTAACACTAATTTACTAATTTTTTTTTTTTTAAAGAGTTAGGGCCACCTGTCCAAGAGTGACCTATCTCCAATTTTATTAATAACCTTTATTTGTGGTGGAGGAAAATTGTGGTTACAAATCAAGCATCTGGGGTACAAAAAGAAAAAAAAAAAAACAAGCATGCAAAAAAATACCAAATCAGAATAAATAAAAACAAGAGCAATGAAACCTCAAGCAAAAGACAAACCAAACTAACCAAAACGAAGCGAAGGCATCCCTAAGTAGTCCATGCAAATAAGCACACGCAACGCTCGAGGAGTCTCCGTCAAGCGGGAAAAAACCGAATCAATACCAGAAGCCCCATGCTTCGCCAACCAATCTCCAACTTTATTTCCCTCATGAAAAACATGGTGAACTGAACAAGCCATGGAACTCATAATGTCAAGAATTTCCTCCCATAAATCCTCCAAGTACCACACCCTACATCTTTTACTCCTCCACCAAGAAATAACAGTCATAGAATCAAGTTCAATTTTGACCTAATTGAAAGATAAAGATTTACAGACCTGGAGCCCATGAAGGAGAGCTAAAAGCTCTGCCTGATTATTAGAGCATGTTCCAATGAAAGAAGAAAAAACATGAATTAAATTACCATGATCATTTCTAATAATCCCACACACACCTAAGGCGCCCGGATTCCCAAAATTACTACCGGCTGTGTTCAGTTTAATCCAACCCGCCGGCGGGTCTTGCCAAGCCATAGCTTTGCAATGCCAATTGAGAGGGAACACAGGCTGGACATGCAAACTCTCAAGTACCTACAAATCAAAAGAAGAAATGTGAGAACTATTATGCATATCACGTAAAACTCCAAAAGTAGAAATGTGAGAACGATTATGCATATTAGTGTCCCTCCATATGCAACAAACAATGCCTCAACTAGATTCTCCATGTAATAACCACCAGAATAATCCCCACAATAATGCCAACTTGAGACGATGATTTCGCACATCGAAACCAAGTTTGCACCGAGTCTTTCTAGTTGCGGCCAATTGGAATACCAAGGCTAGCACCAAAATAACACCAAACAGTGTTGGCAATTTCACTTGCAAACAAAACATGATTCTGGTCTTCATAGTGACCTTTAGCACAACAATCACAACGAGAAATAATAGGAATGCCAATACGGCGAAGATGATGATCCACGCTCAAAGCCATATACCAAGCTTTCCACATATTGATGGACATTTGAAGAGGAAGACTCTTATGCCACATCCAAGAATGCTCCTCAAGAGTGCCACCCCTGATACGAACACAATCCCATGCTGACTTGGTGGAAAATAGGTCGTTATCATTTTTGGTCCAAATCAACACATCCAAACCTGGTTTAGTCTTGCAAATATCCTCTAATATACCATCAAGGTTTTTCGGGCCCACTAACTAGAGAATAAAATTCACATCCCAACTATTAGATAATTTGCAATCATTAACTTTAAGAAGAGGATGACCCACAATATGTATATCATTAACTAAAGGACCGTTATCCCGCCATTTATCATACAAAAAAAAAACACTTCCTTCCTTTAGGCGCCACTTAGAATTATTCAAAACTAAAGGAAGAGTTTTAACAATCATTTTCCAAAACCTTGTACCCCTAGTTGGATCAACCAGGGTCCAAGGCTTAGCACCCACATACTTACCCTTAAAAAACTTGGCCCATAAAGAGTTACCTTCAAAAAGATTCCAAGCAAATCTAGTATGAAGGGCTTGTTGCGTATCATCAAGATTCCTTAGAGCCAAGCCACCTTCCTCCACAGGGATGGCAAATAGAATTCCAGGCCACCCATTTTTTCTTACCTTTACCATTTACCTCCCTCCAGAAAAAAGTGCTCATCACACGATGGAGGTGTTGATAATGGATTGCAGGACCTGTAAAACTCCAAAGAGATGAAGGGCCATACTAGAAAGAACATGTCGTAATAAAATAAGTCTGCCACCCGCCGAAAAAATTTTCATTTTCCACCCTATATTTTCTTTTGAGCTTTAGATTCAAGAACTCTGATTCACCAACTCTGACATTACCCTTCACCTCTGACTCCAACATTAAGGAAAACCCTTTTTTCCATTGAATTGCACATGCCGCAAAAAAAATGACAGGTATAGAATACAATTGCGACGATTTTAATGTCGTTGATAAATTCCATCAGTAATTACACTAATTGCAAAGTTTGAATAGTGAATTTATTTATTACAGCAACTTTTTGACATTTTGTGACGATTTTACTATTGCAACTTCTAGTTCTTTTTTTGTGTCGACTACTTTCCACGAAATACTAATATATTACGGCAATTATAATCACCCACTGCAATAACTTCGGCTTATTCTATATTCTTCCAGCGACGTTTTGGGCATTTTCTGGGCTAATCTCCGATTCTCCAAATTCTCCTTCAAGGGAGTTTCCCTACATGTTTCGATTTCCGCCACCAGAATCCCTTACCGAACTTGCTTCTTGTTATGGTAAGATCTCTATTTCAATGGTAACTCTCTCTCTCTCTCTCTCTCTCTTGTCTTTTCATATGGTGTTTCCATTACCCATCAGAATTTCATTGTCATTCTGCCCAGTTGTTACACTACTGCCAGTGAGGACCATTGAAGAAGATAGAGAGTGGCGGCAGAGAAGTGCTTACCAAGGGAGAGGAAGAAACAGGATCCTATGCGAGAAAGGGGAGAGATCTGGAAGTGAAACTGAAGGTAAGCTTCGGTCAACGTACTTGGGGATATTAGTGGGTCTAATTCGGGTTGGGCCCTACCATAGGTCATTTAGAGTCCAATAGTTACGGGCTTATTCATGGGCCTGAGTTTATGTTATGTTGTTAAGTCCAAGTCTTTTATTTTCTGCATGTCCTTATTTAGTCTTCTATGTTAAGTCCAGTCTTGTAAGTCGGCCCATGGCCCATTTCCTTTCCAGAATGTAAAGATGGTGACCTTATATCAAGCGCCTTCTGTGATGACCCGTTTTTACGTGTATTTTCACTGAACGAATAATTTAATTTAATTAAATTTATAGTGCTTTTATTTTAAATTATCGGATTTTAATTGGATTTTATTGGCTGTTGAATTTAAATTGCTGTTTAATTGATTTTAGCTCGTTTTTTGTTTTAAAAATTTAATAGTTGGTTTTTGCTAGTTATTTAATATATTTTAGCTTAGCGATGTGTTTAAAATATTTTAATGGTGTTTATTTATTTATTTGATGTAGTGTTTAATTTATTTTAGTCGTTTATGTTTTTATATCGTTTTCGGCGGATCAGTTTCTGGATCCCGGAAGTGAAGTTTGGACTTCATTTCTTTTTCCCTTCTTTTCTTTTTCTCTTTTTTTCTTTTTCCTCTTTCCCTTTCCTTTCTTCTTCTTTTCCTTCTTTTTCTTTCTTTTCTTCCTTTTCCCCCGTTTCTTCCCCGTGCGCCGAACTCCCTCTCCCTCCCTTCTCTTTTTCCTTTCCGTCGACCCCTCTTTGGCCGGCCATATCTCCGCCGTCCGGTGGAGGTGTCGTACACCACCCCCGCCATTCTCTTCCTCTCACGGCAGACTACAACCCCTCCAATTTTCAGAGCCATCGGACCCACCGTTAGCCGCCACGAGCCCCTCGAAGTCGCGGCACCAACCCAGTTTTTCCTCTGTTTTTCCTTTCCGCGCAGCCTCCTTCGACCGCCCATATCTCCGCCGTCCGGTGGAGGTCGTCACACCACCTCCCACCATTTCCATTCTTCCCCTACCTCTTGCCGACCTAACCCACCCATTTCCGGCCTAGATCGGCCACCGGAGCAGCTCCCACGAGCTCAACTCCGATTTGCTCATTGTTCGCTTCTACCGGCGTTTTCGCCGCCACCCACAGCAAAAACTCACTTCCACTAGTTTCATAAACATCCCTAGACCATTCCCTATCAATTTGGTGTCTTGGTTTGTCCCCGGTCAAAAGTGGGTATTTTGCGACCCACGGCTACAGTGCATTTGCACTGTTACGTTGCTTTCCGCCCATCGTTTGCCGCACGCCGAACCTTCTAAAAATCCTATATAGCTCTGTAAGTATTTTCCAAACTCTACTTTTAGATTTAAATGTATTTTTCTCTTTCAATATTTTATTTGGTTGGTTTGCTGATTCCGGACTGAGTCCGAGGAGTTCGGGGGTCGGATGGATGGAGGACGGAGATGCTTGATTTATTGTTCTATGGTTGGTTGTATTTGTCGAGTATTGAAATTTGCATTTACATGGTACATGCACGTGTATTTTATTTTAATTGAGAAAATCCTGTTTTATTGGCGTAAATGGATTTTTGGGTGCGTGCGTATCACGAGCCCAAGCCGGGATGGGTTATTATCTCGGTGGAGCTCCTCTGGTCACTCGGGAGTGGATAATACTGAGTGACATACCCTGGGTTGTCGTTGGGCGACGACCGGATCGCACGATACGGTAACGCTGTCGTGTCGACTCCGTGGTTCCTAGAGTGGCGGGGACTAGAGGATGGCCTGGCCAGGTACGCGCGAGGCGAAGGCGCGAGTCTGGGCATCACTCATGTAGGTGTCATACGCGTAGACGTTACCTGGGGTGTGGCACAGAGCCAGAGTGTACGGATGATCCCTAGGGGAGATCATGGTGCATGCATAATCGGATTGGTTTTTATGGTTTTCGGATACGAGTCATTTTCTGGGAAAATGGCGAGGATGTGTTGAGGACTTGTGATCCATTTTCTGGGAAAATGGTGGTTTGGGCCATTATCGGGGATAATGGCGAGGCTTGGTTTTAAACGATATGTTTTGGGCCGTTATCGGGGATAACGGCGAGTTTTTTTTGTTTAAAGGATTTGTTTTTGGGCCAAATGAGTTTTTGGCGTGCGTGGAAAAAATATGGTTTATGAGTTTTGTGCATTGACATTTACTCATGCATATTGTTTGAGTTTAATATGCTTTTATCTAGTGGTATTTGGATTTTACTTACCTGCGGCACCATTTTTGGTACCGTAGATTTTGGTGCAGAGTTC